>VBVR01000515.1:0-47985 GCA_011638315.1 Tetramorium parvispinum | reverse complement strand
CCTTACAATATTGGACCAATATTTAATATTGTATTTATATGATTGGACCAATATTGCGCCAACGTTTTGTGCTACTAGGGAAGTTTTTCCAGCGTTCGGGTACTGGGACAAATAGAATATCGTGTTTTAATCTTTATAATAAATAATTTTTAATAAAAAGTAATCTTGTTTGTCATTTTCTATTGTATATATTATAGTTTATGTATATAAAAAAAATTACTTATTTTTTAAGCAAATTATCAATTATATACGGCCAATTTTGATAACCAAGTCTTATATGTTCGAGTACTGGGCCGGTCCCCTTAAATGCTTGTGCATTATACATAACGAAGGAAGATAACATAGAGTATGTAGAAAATAAGTGCATATTTAACATTTAAATATCTACAATATACGAATCACCGACGTTTACGATAATTTTCAGAAAAGCTTGCGCCAACTCTTCGTGCGTCATAAGACTCCTTGAAATGTAATTGCGAGTAATAATGAACTTATTAAAGATTATTATATATAATTTATAGTTTAAAACTATAGCAAAAATGTGTCTCTTAAGCGTATTTTAAAATGACTCAGTTGAAAATACTTACTATAATAACATAAAAATAATAATATGTGGTTTACATTATCAGCAAAGTAAAATTGACCGGCGCAAAAATTTATATTCGACGCCACAGTGAAAAAGCATGACAATAAATGTAAGAAGAATATATATAAACGTAGATAACTGTAAAATGTGAAAAATTTCGCCGTTTTTCTTATGAAAGAACATTATTCGGCCATTAAAGCCTTTTTTTATAGAGAAAGCATTCTATAACTTCAATCATTTTGCGAAGAGCAACACTTCGAAAGTTTCCCCTGATACACGTCATAATGAAACCTTTCCAAGAAATAAAGATTCAGAGGTATTTTCACGCGATGTTTCACGCGATAAAAGTGTTCTTGGGAAATGCACCGTACGGTTTTACAGTGTTTTTAAAGTGTAATGCTTTAACGATCTCTTCTCTGCGTGAGTAATATTTTTCGTTCGAGGAAAGTAAAGATTCAAAAATGCTCCGTCGATGTTTTTCCTGCGACGAATGTATCAATAATTCCCGGACGTGGGATACGCGCCAGGTTTCTCATTGTCACCACCATCGTGCGGACGGTGGTGTCTTTGTTAGGGTAGCGATGTCGCCGCTGCAATTTGATTTCTTGCATAATTGACGATCGCGTACCACGATTCCTTCGCGTCTCAGTCGCACGGATATGCCTGCACATAATACGCGAGGAAGGGACGAATCGAACGTCTTCCCGTCGAAACCGCATTGAAAATGTAACTTATTATTAGTAAGAAAACCTTCTAATACCGCGGCGGCTTGGTAAGTGTTTGAAATCTTTACTTTCCCTCGCTTTGAAATTATCATTTACCGTAATACTACTGTTCGATTGAACGTTCGAGTCTTTCCCGTGACTCTATTCCTTGAAACCGAATGGAGAGGAAAGAAATGTTGAAAGCGCTTAATATTCCAGGAAATAAAATTGATATCTTGATTATAGAACTATGGCTCGGTAATTATTCTTCTTTTCTCCGCGAGTATTATCTGTTACTTATACTCGACATATTCTTCGAATGCAGCTGCAAGAGAAGTTCAAGTAATAACTATGATTTACGCGACGAAAGGTGGCTATCGATCGACGTCAAGTATCATCGCGCGATGGTCGATCGACGGAGTCTCAGCCCGAACGAATTGTAGGCACAATATCGCTGCCAATAGTTTACTTCGATACGAACGTACGTGTCGGTGCTGACGATAAAATATTTGCATAATGCACCTTTCTTGTCGTGGTAATATTATTCATCGTGCACGGGGGATGATGCGCCCCCGTTGTCCGCGATAATCGGAGCCGCCGATGACGGTCATTGACGAAAAAATGTTCGCTGCCTCTCGCGCGCACTTTTATCATTATCGGGGCTCTTACTCGGCAATTTCGATTTCCGTCCGCTGGACTTTTCCGTGCGGATCGATAGGATCCCCGTTGTTCACCCCGTTGCCCTGCCGGGGTCAAAAGGGGGAAAGAAAAGAGGAGAGAACGCGGTACGCGGGAGTAAGTCGGGCTGATGATCGCTTCCGGCGATCGACGCTGATAGAGGACAACTTTTTTTCCGCATGCCAAGCAGCAATTGGCGGCGGGAAAGGGTACGGTTGGCCGTCGACGATCGCCCACGCCGGCCGCGTATTTCCGCAACTGCGAACTTTCGCCTATACAGGCATCCGCGGATAATGCACCGCTGCTCGGCAGTATCTACCTCGTCATTCGCTGAAACAACCGTGAGCGAGCGCGCTGAAAGAGTAATCGAGGCGAATGCGCGGGTATCATCGCGAAATGTTACGTTGGCCGGCAAATTGTGCCGGCGAATGCTATGATTTCCCGGCGCGTCATTGAACCCCAAACGGGGGCGGGAAAACAAAGAAAGGGGCGTTCGGTGGGCTTTCACGAAACGCGCACTTTGCTGTCGTCGCTCGTATTATTTTAGCAACGTGCGTTTACCGCAATAACGAAATTCGCGGAACACTCCGATCACCGTAGATCTGAACGATAAGTGTTATCTTGAAAAGAAGTTATCTTCTTGAAAAAAAAAAACACCCCTCGATTGGCTGTAATTCAACAGCAGGATCTTTCCCAAAACCACCGGGCTATCGCGTGACATCGGGGATCTTTTAACGAGCTTCATTTCTCTAGCTCGTTGAAAAATCCGCACGAAATCGATCCTCTCTCTTTTTCTCTCTCCTTTCTCTCTTTCTCTCTTTCTCTCCGTCATCGCAGTCGATACCGCCGCCATTACATCACGTTCGTTAAAAGAGACGGACTTGCATAATTAAGAGGACTCGCTCCGCCGTGTGCGGCCCGCACGGATGTACGCGCACACAGAGAAACGCGCTATTCGCTCCTATCATTATAATCGGCCGCGAAGCAAACGTTTCAGCCGGTAAATATTTAAGTCGACCGGTAAGGGGCCGGTAATGAGAGTCGAGATGGATCGATAGGCACAGTACGTAGGACGAGAGGTGTATACGCACGTTCGTATGGGTCGCTGACACTCTCGATAAATATTGTCCGGCAGCCCGCGAATCGTACCTGCCCGTTTCTCCGTTCGTGCGTTTCGCGGCGCGAGAGATGACGGCGATACCACCCCCTCCCGGCTCGGAGAAATTAAAAAGTCCAGGGCAAACATTGCGCTGTCATACTTTTCTCCTCTCCCCCCCCTCCCCCCACCTCCCTGAGCCATCTTCTATAAAACGCCTCGTTACGTTGGTCTTGAAGGGTAAATAGACGCGGTAAATGTGATTTAATCGCCACTTCGATCCGGAGATTAGTCTCCCCCTTTCCTCGAGCTTCCCTCTTCCTCGAGCTAATTAACTAAATATTGGCTCGCAATTACGATTGTCTTACGTTTCAAACGCGGAAGATTTCGTGCGTTGTCTCTAATTCATCGCTCTATTGTTTTCCCCGTCAAGTCGAGTATCATTAATTTCAATTCCGCAAAGTATTCGTGTCTCCAAGGCTGCCACGAAAGCTCTAAATCATGAGCGTGAACTCCTAATAAATTTCCCGATAAAGCTTTGTGCATGAAAACGACCTTCGCGCTCTCCCACTTCTACGATGTAATATCTGTCGTTCCTAAAAGTAGGATCGTATTTTTAGCGACATTTTATCCTGCTTGCTATTTCAACGAGGAAATACATTTTGTGAAAAGCTGTTCGTAGCTCCAACAATGTGACACACATGTCGTCAAACACGAGTCGTAACAAAGTCGCAGAAGACGTGTACGCGGAATAACAATGGGTCGCATTTGCCTGGCCCGAGGCGAACACTGTAATTAAGCATGCGGCATTTGCAAGTTTGCATACGCAATTTTCTTTTTACCATCCCATTAGTTGTATGCGTAACGAACTCCAGTACGTATCAGTGCGATACACTCAACAGAACATTGTATTTAAGCACATAAAATTACCGAAGTTGTAGGCAAATAGTATTAGGGATGTGCGATTTTCATTGTATTGACCAACAGGACGTACACGGGCTGAATTCTTTGTCGAATCCTCATATTGCCTACTTCAATTTCATTTTAAAACTATAATATGTATTTTATAATTAAATTAAATTATAATTAAATAAAATACAGTTAGATCTTCAGCTCTTAATGTGCTTAACAAGATTTTTTTCTGCATTCGAGTGTCTGTCTTCAAAGCACAGGAGATAAATATTGAGACGTACAATTCATGTAAACTTAATACTCCATATGATGCTTCAATTATCGTGATATTGCTTCTCCTAATTGTAAGTGATGTTAGTTTAACTGGATTATTCACAATTTGTTGTTTCACAATTATCTTCTCCATTGTTGACACAAATATACGGGAAATATATTGCAAAATATACGAAGTGAAATCGATGTGTTTGCATTAAGCCCATAAATTGTCTTGAGATATTAACAGCATAAGATAGCGCTTTTCCTGCGTCAAGCAATACGATATAAAAATTGAATCGTAGATGGTACAATTACGATAATTGTATTTTTCTTCGTGTAGTTGTGAAGGATGGTAAGAAACGGCGCGCCGCCTGCTCCGACAAAGCGACACTGTCATCCACGCTACGCTATTGTACGCGCCCACGTTGCGACCGATAATTCCGACAATAATATATCGAAATGAAACGTCAGTAAATTTAATTTAAAGAAAAGAACGTTCGCTTGCGTCAACGAGCGCCGGATGAGTCAGAGGAAAAGAAAGTTTCTTTACCCCGAGCGCGCGTGGAATACGAGAAATTGAGCTTTGATCCTTTATACATAACGAGTATAATTCACCAACACTTATAGCGTCCATATTTTACCGTGGTATTGTAAATTAAACATTAATTAGACCTACATCGAATCATTTTTGTCGTTGATTCTATCTTACATTAAATATCCTGCGATTACTCGCCGCGTTTCGCACGATGACATAAAGTTTCTACTTTTTTCATTTTTAGAGAGTCGCTCGTTTATTTTTTCAGGACACTCGTGAATTCTCTCTTCCACATTTATGCATGTTCGTTAGAAATAGAGAGAGAGAAAGCGAGAGGAAGATACCGCTTGCGCAACGTCCGCTCGCGGAATTAATTTCTTTTCGATAGAATCTTAACGACGACGCCTTCCGTCGCGTTACAACATTCGGAGGCGTTTATCGTCGCTTTACAATCATAAAACTGTTTGCTCGGAATTTCGAGCGCGAGAGGCAGGGAGCGTCGTCTCCGCGGGCACAGGTGTTTGCTCGGTACTATCACCGTCGGTCGATCGTCGTTAGACGAGCGACGGCGGACTTTTAGAAGGCCGTGACAGGAGTTTACAAAAGTACGGCTACTCTCCTTTTTTTTCATCTTTATTATTATTGCTATCTACCACGAGGCCGCGATCTGCGTGCGGGGCTACGTTCGTACTTGAGCGTCAAGATTCGCGAGAGCGATTAACGCAGAAGTTGTTGATTTTTTTCTTTCGTGTAACGATATCGCAAGAGCAATTGCAAGATGCGTGCGAGATTATGCGGCTGACGCTAATAAATGATGTCGCTCGTGACACTTTCTGCTTTCGATGAAACCGCGCATTTGCCGGGGAATTACGATGGGACATAGTTCCGCGGTTCTTATTACTGTAACATTTTGTTGCCGAAAATTCAGGTGAAAGAAGAAGTACGTGGAGCTGAAAAGATTTCTGATGTGTATTCATTAAAGCAAAAAATATTTAGTCATCTGGAAAAATTAACTTTGTCAAAGAGAGAAGCGATTTTCGGTTTGTTAGCACAGGTGATTTGCTTGCATTTCTGCATGAAATCATGTTTCTTTTTTCACAGAGACCGATTCATTTTATTCCAGAATATTAACAGGAAAGTATCTCTGATATAAAATATCTCGTAAAATATCCACTTGTTGATAACCTTACTTTAATACTTTTATATGCAAAACAATTGAAAGAATCGATTTGAGAAAAAATCGTATGAATTAAGCTCCTGACCTAAATTGATTACACACTTTTTCACTTCTTTTACTATAACTCGTAGTCTTGTAATCTTTTTTTAATATCCCAAGATTAATCTACATGATGTGTAGCAAGTAATCGATTACCTTCTTTCACTCACAATGTCCCGCGATTATCAATGTCTCTTTTAATCTCCTTATTAATTTTTCTCGAAGACGGCGACAAGTGTATCGATTATTTGTCAGCCATCACATATCAGTACCGCGGACATGACGACACACTTCGATTGCTTATTTTACATATAAAATAATTGCTCTTAATTGCACTTTGTGCCTGAAAGAGTTAAAGTGTGACGACCGGTTGTCTTCGGAAGCACCAAGTCAAGACTTTAGTCATCGCCGTCAGACACGCAAGTGCTCTATCGCCAGGTGACGCTACGATTTATTGGTTGATTCAGTTGCGTTTGGTTAACCTTGGTTCATTATTCCAGACCACTCGTTGGTTCTCTTCCTCGCGCGATAATCGAATTTGCAACGCGTGCATTTGTAATTCACGCCTCCTGCCCGACGATATGGCTAATCATCTCGTCGATCAAAATCTTTCATACTTACTACATATACTCACGAGTTCATTAAAGCTGATGTTGATTGAAATTAGAAATGCAACATTTCTTATGATTTATTAATTAGATAGTAATTAGTTGCAGAATTTAAGAAAGCTTTCAGCTTCAGCAGTATGTTTCTGAATTATTTTTCTCAAACTATTTAGAGTTCGCGTCAGTATTCAAAAAATTTAAAGAATTATAGATTGTTTAAAATAATAATAAATGACGTACTTTTATATATTACTAATAATATGCACAAAACGTGAATTAAATTTTCTTTCTTGACATATTAATTAATTAACAAAACTATATTTGTTGAAATGATTTGAGAACAGCGCCAAATTCCTTTTCAGAAAATTAAAACGCGACATTTATGATTATAATTGATACTTTAGGTCGGATTAGAATTACGATACATTCCTCCAAATCACGCCACACACGAATATCCTTCAAAGATCATATCGTAATTACAATTAAACAAAAAGTGCAAAAGTGCAACATACTGATCCAGGCAATCTCCTGAATTCTATGTTACAGGTGAGAAGCCGCACAAGTGCGTCGTGTGCGGCAAGGCGTTCTCCCAGAGCAGCAACCTGATCACGCACATGCGTAAGCACACCGGCTACAAGCCGTTTCAGTGCGGCCTCTGTGACAAGGCGTTCCAGAGGAAGGTCGATTTACGCAGGCACCGAGAAGGTCAGCATCCGGCGGCGCCGGCGCTCGATTATCGCTCTCTGCAGGTACCACCACAACAGCAGCAGCAGCTAAATGGCAACCGACACTCGCCGATACCACCGCACTCGGCAACCTCTGGGGGCTACGTGATATCCGTGCCCGGCAGTAGCTGAGACTCGTTCATCTGACAGACGCTTCGTCCGTGAACGCGCATCAGGCCCTCGAACCGAGCGGTATGTATCGTTGGATCGTTGCATCGCCGTCACCGGTTGGGGAAGGGCAATTACTTGCGAGTACCGCGAGCTCGGCAGCCGGAAGCGAGATTTCGTAGATACTTTTTAACGTCGATGAGGCTGGCTGGACGGAGTGACGCATCACGCGCACATGTATATGTATGCATATATGTGTGTGTGCGTGTGTGTGCTTGAATCAGTGAACGTATTGTTGAGAAAGCGATGGATCTGGAAATTCGACGTTTAGAGCAAATTTAGTTACTGCGCGAGGTTGAAATATACACAGTAAGGTAGATCAAATCCCGAAGATATATAACTTCCCGAATCGGAGAATTCTAAAAGAAAGATCTCAGTGTTATGTTCTATATATAAACAGAGACGATTAAAGCCCCTCGTTATTAAAATTGTACATAAAATCAGAAGTCTGAGATAAAAATACCGGCACTTTTATCTTCAACTTTCGTGACTATTCGATTTGATACATTATCATCTATAATGCGTCAATAGATTATCGGGATCGGCTCTTACGTCCGCATTAGTAAGCATGTCGTTTCAACGTGAAGATACAGGTTTCTTCGCAGGTGAAGATACGTTTTCAATTAATATTAGAAATGAATTGACCGATAGCGATACGTGTATCACAGAGAGTCGCTTCGAGATGTGGCGCTTCGCATTTGTCATATTAATGATTACGCCTACTCTCTCTCTATGGTGTGATATATACATATATGTATGTATGTATGCAACATGATAATACCGCTTCTTGAGCAACACGCGATTCATCTCGGCGTCGAAACAGCACAGATATATATCGCGTATCTGTGCCAGTCGGAATATAAATCACATTAGGTGCGGTGTTATTTTCGCATCGAATCACTCCTTTCGTTTTATTCGGCCTGATTTAATTGCGAGCTATATTTCAATTGGCTCTAGTGATGTATTGACGGTGTCGACGGCTCGGAATGTCCGGAATATCCGCGAAAGTGTAACGCAAGTCATCGAAGTAGGATACGTGCGTCTCGAACGGAACGAAAGAAATCGACGACGCGTCACGAAAGTGACATAGGTCGGTCTTATCTCAAACAACGATAAATACACACAGTCGCGATTGCACGCATGATTGCACGATACAGATTCGAGGCGCCGTAATTCAAGGATTGTCAGTCGGCGCCGAGAAGCTCGCTGTCTCTCCCCGCGAGCCGATCTTATGCGATCTCGCTTATGCTCAGGTGAGAAACGGAATTGTAAATATTTTCCGTTGAAATCACCACACCGCGATATCTCTTCTTCGGAGCTGTAATGTTATGAAGCGTAAAGCACGTAATCGAACGCGAAGTATTTGCATAAATCAGTCAGATGACTGTGTGTTTAATTAAAATCCACTAATTCTTGGTATTTCAGTACTGATATATTTCTCTGACGTAGTTAGAATTATTATATAAGATTCGATGTGTATTATTTTTGACGTCTTTTTTAGTTTCTCTTTTTTTCTCTTTTTTGATACTTATCATACTTTTCAGTCACAAAAAATTGGCAAGTATGATAGATAAATGATTTTAAAAAGAATTAGAAATTCACGCAAATAAGATTTTCTGCGACAACCAATATAATTTTGATTGTAAAATATATTGATAATTAAAAAAAGATTCTTAAATTTTCATTTTTCAATTTTACAAATGTCTCTTAAAATTCACTTTCTTAATATATTACTAAAAAATTAGAATATATTCATTCCACCTGTATGATTAAATTTCTAATATTTATCGTTAGAAACAATAATTATAATGACATACGTTAATGTATGTCATATTTCTTGAGGCACGTATGCAAAATATTGTATTCGTAAATTTTTGCTTTTACAATTATTATTTTTGACATTTTGATGCTTAGCGAGTGAGAACTAAATTAAAATTGAAAAAATTTTCCTCGCAATAAATTTAACCAATTTAACTTGATCGACTTGCTAATGAAACAAAGTGCCTGAACGTGCCTTTCTTCGGTGTTGTCATATATCCGACTTATATTTATGAAATATCACTGCACTCTTATTGTATTAAAGTGCTTCTTCACCTTTAAATACATAAATAATATGTGTGTTTGGTGTACACTTAAGCTTCATAATGACTGGATGCAGGTATCAAAATTATTTTTAACACATTCCTTTAATTATATATTATTAGTTTTAATATGACATAACTGTTTAATATGACATTTCCTGTGAATTTTCAATGAGCATCTTGGCTAGTAAATTATTAACATAGACTTCTTATACGCAAAGTATGTAACACAAAGTATAATAGAACTGATAAAAAAATTAATTTGTCTATCGATTGAAATAATTGAGAAGCTATTCATTTCCATGTGTTATTCCTATTTTACGATTGATATCTGATAGTCTAAATGTAACAAGATAAAAATATACACAAGATATATCGAGAGCTCTATCTGAGCTAATTGCGAATATTATTTTTTATCACGTATCATAGTCCATCGAAGCCAAAGTCATCTGTCTTTTAAAATGATATGCCGTGTCGGAACATCGTCGATTTAACGAGATATATTTTCATGACCAATATTTTCAAATTCCTCTATTTGTTATTTGCGATTTTGATTCTTACGTTTTATCCTCGCGCTTTTTAGCATACCTTTGTAATTATCAAAAATATTATACGGTACAAAAATATTATATCGACGGACGTATTTTATACGTCGTTAATTAAGATGTATTTCCCGCGGGAAGTTATTGCTGTGAAAGAAAAGCGTGAATGGAAGTGATTATTTTTGTATTGCTGCAAAGAAAAGCGAAATGTGTAGCTTAAGTGATAAGCACGCTGTACTTTACTTGCACAGAAAAGAGAAATATCGATGTTATACAAGATCGTAGGCTCGCAAGCGCTATAAAATGTCTGAAATATGACTTTTAAGCACGCGCGAAAGCTTTATGAAAATATAGGATTTCTCCTACTATAGGAATATCCGATTTTTCAAAAAGAGAAAATCTCCGAAGGATCATCCGTCCCTGCGTGAACGTAAGCGAAAGAGATCGCGAGAAGCGACGACGTAAACGAAATTTGCATATCCGGCAACGAATCATAGCGGCTAGAGGACCAAAGATAGCATAAGCTGGACCTGATCGGTTGGTAGCGCTATTCGGGTTTTCTCTCTTTTTCCTGAAATTTACATAAAATATAAATGAAACGGGTTATCGCACGAAGACGACGGGATAACTCGCGGAAACCCGAGGCTTACCCGAGATCCAGGTCTTACGTACGTACAGATTGTAACATACCATTAGAATTAACTAGTTCATTATGTGCGAAGATTAAGACTAGTTTAGATTAACGATTGTTCGACAACGACGTTTCGTTAATTCGCCGGCGATGAGAGGCGTCGCGGCGAAGATCGACGAAGCAGATCGCGCAGACACACCGTTCTCCTGTTTTAATTAATTAGTAAAATTAGTTAAAACGGGTAAATTAATTAACGAATACCACAGCGCGACACATCTGACACGAGGCTCGTGCGTTAAGCAATTTTATGCTATATATATATATTATATATATATATTATGATTATATAAACTTATGTGAGAGAGAAAGATCGCGATCGATAGATTAATAAGGTATAGGTACCTTTCAAGATATTTGTGTATGTATCCATCGAGTGTGAAAAAAACGCGCGTATATATGTCTGAGAGAGAGAGAGAGAGAGAGAGAGAACGCAATAGTGATAAAAAATTTTGCGAGCATGAGCGAGCGATTCATGTTAATCGGTAAAACCAAAAATATGTTTATTATTGCTAAAGAAGATATTGATCGAATAAATTGTTTTTCTTATAAATGCCTTGTATAATTTTTACATCTACTTTTCCATACATTTATCCTCCACATTACTATATCACGTCCGTATTTTCAATACTTATTGTAAACTGCATAATTTAATAAATGCTTTTAAATAGTTATGATATAAAGTTAAATAAACCTACATTTTTAATATTTCAAAACCCAAACTACCTTTAATTTTCTCAATCTAAAAATAAAAATATCTTAAAAATAAAAATATCTTATTATTTTTTTAAATATTTCATCGACAAGTATTATTTATTTAACTCTTCAAATTATCTATAAATTATAATCATTTTTAATTACAAACTGAATTATTCAATCACCAACGTATTTTACGTGAAAATTTGCGCTCAGAAATTTATGATATAATTGAAAATTTAATCGAATATTTTATCATTAAATTTTTCTAATTTTTTTCTGCTTTTCTTTGAAAGTACTTTATACAATATATATATTTCATAGAATATTTTACACTTCAAATTGTTCCGTAAATGTGAATTGTTCGTACACACGATTAATTTATATTTTTCGAACACAAAATCATTGTGTTCTGATAATTTTATGTAAAGCAAAATTTTCCTATGTGTTATCCGTCCTTTGCTAATTCTCCGCGTGGAATGCATTTTTCCTTGGATGCCGAAGGTCAGCCATTGCCGCGATAAGATAATTTTGTTACGTCTGTTCGAGCAATTAACGGCATAATTATTTACGAAGGATTCGAACTGCACCCGTTTAAGAGTGAATACATTAGTCTTGTGGGCGCAAAAATAAAAGTCATAATTTATCGTAATACACAATTAGAGAGAATATGTACGAATTTCTGCACACAACATTCAATTTCGTGTAATTATGTGGACCTTGCACCGCGAATGCACTCATCGTATCCGTTCAAACGATTCGATGTATTTATTAACTGTCTTTAGTATATTAAATAAAACTATTATATTTATTAACGAATAATAAATCTAATTATATTATTACATTATTATATTATAATCTGCTGAATTGAACATATATTTAGAAATCTTTTGTATTAAGTATTTAATAATATGTGATATGAAACTTGTTGACTTGATATAACTTGCGTTAATAAGTCGATATAATCTGATTAATGCATGTGTTATCGATATCGATGAATCAATCGAACAATGTTGTCGTATTATCGCATTGATTTCATCGCGGGGAAACAAAAAAGTAGCGTTAAGCGAGAGCTTACGTGTCGATGCAGCATGTGCGCGATGTAATTACGTTTCCTCGAAAGAGGATCGGCTCAGATGTATCGTAATTACAGTGAGCTGTGCAAGCAATCAGTATTTATGATTCCACCAAACATGTAATGCAACCCCTAAAGTGTATTTCTCGCCGGATTAATGATAAATGTGCCACAGTAAAGCCGGAAATTGTGCCACTTTGCTTATGACCTTCCTGCATGCTGCCGTGCAATTGCACATTGTATCGTGCAATTACGCACAACCGGCGTAATTACAAAGTAGGCGTCCAAATTACGATAAAGCGTTGGTTATAACAAGCGATACGATACGCAAATTCATGTATTATGAAAGTAATGTAGTTCTAAAAATATTAACGTATTTGTCTAAAATTTAAAGCTTGTATAAAATGTTTTTAATAATTTTGCCCATTACAGGCGAAATAAAATAAATATTTTAAGGAAAACTTGTAACATTATATAATAAAAAATAATTACAAAAGTAAAAATGAAATAAAAATAATAATTTAAAATGACTCTCTAACAATGATAATTTTAGACTAGGATATAGGCAATGGGAATACGACACGGATGTTGGTGCATAAAAATTAAATGTTCTCATATAAATGCATATGAAAATTTTCTTTTAGAATACATATCTTATAAAATACAGAAGAGAATATATTCCTAACCATAATGTTGTGAGAAAAATAATATTTTACACTATTTATCTCGTGACAGCGTAAAATGCTAAATTATCTTACTTTTCTGCACAACTCTTCGAGAGTTAGATGTGCGTCTCGGTCAGTAAATTGAGAAATCCAAAAAGTGAGATAAACCGCCATGCACGGTGTCGACGGTGTGCACGTTGCGTCCGTAATTGGCCAATTTGCATTTCGCGATCCGGGGCGAAGGCGAACCGCGATTCGCGAGATAACCGAGAAAGGGAGAGGGGGAGAGAGAGAGAGAGAGAAAGAGAGAGCAACCGTGAGATAATTGGGCCACGCTGCCTGATTTCTATCGGAATGCGGCAATTTATTCGATCGGCACGATAAGCTGCCATCCTCGCCGGGAAAGACTCTCCGTTCGCTTCCTCGATTCACCTGCGTAAGTCGGCGATGCGCGATCTTGAGCGGAGCGTGTTCGCGCGCGTGCTGCATGATGCGCGTGTTACACTCGCGTGTCAAAAAATTTTTCAGTTATTATGTAACCTCTGTTACATAATTGTGTGATGCTTATTGGTCTCCACTTTGAGAAATCTTTAAAAGATTTCGGTTTGAGTATAAAAAATCAAATTTTGCCTGTAATATTATTATCATTTTTATTATGGAGCATGTATATGTCATTTATGCAAGAACAATAATAATTAAAATTAGAAGGCAGTAATAATTATTGTCAATCATCATTTGTCGATTTTTTAAATCATTGATGATTCGATGGTTCTGTATTACTATATATGTAATTCATATTATTATTAATATTGTTTCAGTAATATTGAATTAGCATCTTGATGTCTTAACAGTGTTTTACCAATCTACAGCATGCTTTAGCATGTGCTTAACTGAAATGATTCTTTCATTATTATCACAGGTACTACTTTCAATGTACAGCCCTTTAAATTCTCGTCTTATACTGCTAAACGTTCAGATATATCCAATAATTTAAGAAACCATAAAGTTAGAGGATTTACGGACCAAAATAAAAGACGCGGCCTTGCTATATCGAGTGACCTCACACGTACAAACGGGAATTCGAGAATGAAAGCAAGGGGCACCAACCGGTTTGAACGTACCCTTAACCGAGTGAGTCTCCTCCAAGTAAATCATCTTATATCCCAGCGCACCGTTTTTGTTATCTTGGAAGTAGAATAATTACAATTTTTTTGTATTTCGTAAAAAAACATCAGATATTTCTTAAAGCCATGATACTGATTGTCCAAATTTCAACACGTCGTTGTACGTCATGCCGGCCGTATGGACGGTAGAAAAAAATTAATGAATTAAGTACTTAAGCAACGTTTATCTGTTTTTTAGTTACAATTTATAAAGCAACGTTTTCAGATGATACTGATCAGAGATGGCCCTATCTTGAGCGAAAAGGCGAAAACAAATTATCCTGCTGGATAATCAATTTATTTTTTGTTTCTGCCATCTACCTCATCTACCTCACAAAGCCGTCTCCTTTCTTCGTCGGTTTCTTCCTGCGGCGAGGAACGATCGCCGATAATCTATTACCGGGCGGCGCCTGATCGGCCGCCTTTCGTCCTTTTTTTTCACCTGCACGGGCTGATGACTTCTTCTAAAGTTAGTTCTCATCTTAGCGCGTGTATTCGCATATTCCTCATTGCGATATTAGTATAATAACATGCTGTAATACAATTGTATTAAGAATAAATATTTTCCTGAATATTATACTAGAATTTATAATTAAACACTCATAGTAAGTACCTAAATGTGAAGAAGACATACGAGAGACACTTCAATTTTTTAAAAATTAATTAAATATTATTTTTCTTTTGTGATGTTTTAATATCAATAGACATCTAAATATAACATACTTTATATATATATATATATATGTATAAGGTATAATGTAAAAGTGTATTTTATTCTTATCTAACAATTGCGTAAAAGTTCAATTTTTAGCAGATGACTATTTTAGCTTTGCAGACATATTATCTCCGACTTTCTTCGTTTTCCGCTCCATCCTCGTGCAACGGTATATCGTACGCCTCAAGCCTATTAACCGCCATTAGTCCCCAATTAACTTTTCCCCTCGAACTCAATGGAGCCGCGAATCAACCACGTAAATGAAAAATTTGTCGTAATCGCTTATGATCGGCCGCAACTTTGTAGTGCTCTTTAGGATCTTTATACGTTATAATCATCGGCAATCGAGTCATTAGTCGATGACACGTTTGCGAGCTAAAATTGAAATTCTCCACGCGAGAATCGAACACGATTGTAAATTAATCAAAATCGAGCGCGGGGGCTTGTCTTGCTTCTCTTCTACTGGTATTCCGCACAGTAGTTTGATACTGTACTTACATCAGTTAGTAAATTATCGAGACTGGTATCTTATATACGAGTATAAAGGAATATTAAAAAATTATAGCTATCAAATCATTAATATCTTTCATATCAATATCTTTCACGAAATAATATTGCAATCTCCCCGTTTTTTCCATTTTCTTTAGTTTCTCTATGCAACACTTTGATATAAGTTCTGTTATTCTTTTTTTATAATGTAGAATTTTGAATAGAATTCATGTGAGACGATTTAATCAAGTCAAATCCATCGTTAGGTAATCATGTCCGGTTTATGAACGCGTTTTTTTTCTTTACTGTGCTCCGGTACCGTATTTCATCGACCGATTCCCCGCTCTGGTTTCCACATCTCTGAGTTTATTACCGCTAATTATGGATGAGCAGTAAACTCGCCCTATAACGCAGACGTTCGAAAACCTGACTTTTCCCTCGCATCGTCGCTCGAGCGCACTTTCCACTCGAGTCATCAGCACATAGTTTTTTTGACGTAGTCCGATTAGGTCACTTCCTGATGTGTAACGGACAAGCATTTATAAAAAATTATCCTTTAAAAAAGCTTATATTACTAGTAATTAATCGTATTTATTAATGCGCCTTTAATCAATAGATTTATGAACTCGTCGATTTATGAAGATCATTCTTATTTTCATCCTGTTTTTCTACTTTCTTGTCCGATTTAAATTTTAATTTATATATTATAACAATTATGTGTAGAGGAATAAATCTTATAAGGAAATAACCTTTTTTCCGTTTATATTTTAAAAAATTGTTAGCCAATTTCTATTAAATTTACACGACGCTGATATATTTATACGTATTTACGCCCCTTGTGTTATAAGACGGTGTCATGCTATATCTGAAACTGATATTTAATGATAAGAAATAAGAATGGCAAAACCTCTTTCAATACTTGAGGCCGTAAGATTGCACGAGAGTGCTGATTTCTAAATCTATATGTATGGTAATAGAGAAATTCGCAGTAGTAATTGCAACGATAACACCACGTTTATGATGGTAATAAAATGTACACGTAAAAACTGTATCATGCAAAGTTGCTGAAAGTCGCGAAAGTGCGAGCACGAGGAATTTGCAAAATCATTTGAATTTGCACAAATCATTCATTATTCACGATTCATAACTTTTCGACATCGCCGCGATCCACAATCGTCTTTCTGACATGATTTTACTAACTACAATTATTTTATCTTGGTATCTTATTTTAATTATAAATTATTTCACAATTTTCGAAAACATAATAAAACATACATTTATGGTTCGAAACATTTATCTTATACATATATCCGTTTCCATTTATTAAATTGACGAAGATTCTAAAAATCTTCTATAATTTCTAGAATTTTAAATTTAAAAATTTTAAAACGTAAATCTCAACAAAGTGTATCAGAAAAATGTAATAATCAAAGAGAGATTGTACCACTTGAAAAACTTTAATAATTTTCCAAATTACCAAAAAATTTCCATTGTTATTTTGACATTAGGCGTAAGTATCTTATGCACCGAGGAAAATATTCTTTTCTCCTTCAACTGCTACCGACCCTATACTGACATGCTCTCGTTAACACAACTATCTATGGCAAAATAGTGACCACGAACCAACGCAATTATTATTTATAAAACTTGATTTATTGCCGATGATTACGTCACGGGTTTGCACATTCATGTGCAACCGTAAAGTCAGTAACGTTATTACTGAGCTACAGCTCTATAAATTCAAGAGCAATGACTTTCATGCATTGCTTTCGTTAATTGAATTTCCATTAATTTTCTTAATAGTTTGAAATAATTTATTACGAACTGTCATTGTGTGTGCGAATTACAATTATAATTAAATATTTATTCTTGATAATTCAATATGCGCTGCAAAAGAAAATATATTTTAATCAATAATTTGTTACTTTATAACTTATTCATCTAAAAATAACATTTAATCTTCTCTTTTTATTTGTAGGATAGTTCGATGCAAATCGATTTGTATTGTTTTTGCAGTTGATGAAAGCGAAGCAAAATACAGTGAAACAAACGTAATATCGTAACGCGAAGGTTGCGATATGATTAGCGCATAATTATATTTGCGTACGTCGGCAGACGATAATTATTACTTAGCTTTATGAGGCCGAGGAGGTTCTAGACCACGTACGTTTGTTCGAGCGAATGGAAAATCGGGACGTGCGTATAAGACGCGGTTTCGAAGGGTCGAACCCCAATCCGCGACACGATCACGAAGCACTCAGACGTAAATATTTCAGTGGCATTAATTCCATGATTCCGCGGCGAGTGTCTCGCGTGTCCCATCCGATCGATTTCAGGCGCCGTAAATCGAATACATACACATAGATCACAACCCAAACGTATGTACTGAATCTAATCTTTTAAAAGCTGAACAAGTGATCGCCAAGTCTATTGTTATTCCATTATCATCTACGACAGCATTATTTGCCCATATTTTGTTTGTTATTATAGTATCTTCATTTTTAAATTGGCACCCTGAATTCCAGATTATTTCTACATTTTTAATTAAATATCAGTTCTTTTGTGAAATATTCTATCAATGTTTATTAAAATATCTTTATATTACTAATTAAATGTCAGAAATAGCGTGTTTATATTATTGATCATTTCTCTTCAAAGAATCATGTTTAATATCAGCGTTTATTCCCTGCTCATCGAGCTAACAATATGATAAAAATTACGTAAGTACCGCTTTTGTGAGGATCCCTCGGTTATCGAACGTCGTATCCAATTAATTAATTTTTGCATACTATAATATCTTTCGACGGAAGAGGGGTGAGATACTAGGAATTTTGCAAGGGATGGCAGCTTGATAAACATTGCGACGTGTCACAGCGCAAGCGGTCGAGATACGTTCCGACGATAAACGCATCCCACGAGCATGAACGTCCCGTCGGGGCTTTATAAAGTATAACATAAAACGCAACGCGCGGATATACTTGTGTGCGGTTTACGCGAACGATTAATTCCATCCATCCCCTGTGAGAGAGAAAGAGAGGGAAAAGAAATGTCGAGCTCCGATCTGTTATTACAGGAAATATAGAATTTTGTATATCAGTATCCTCGGGGGACGTTACTTTCCGTAAACTACGTATCTGTCATTATTAGAAATTATTCATAACACGCGCACGCATGCAACACAATTATTTATTGATACGTATCGACTCTAGGAGAACTGATGGAATTTCATTCTCTTCCCTCGGTGTAATGTCACTCCTTTGCTCGATCTCTCAAATTGATACATCGGCCTCTTGAACGGACAACGAAAGATATCCACAGATGACATTTCCGAGGAAATGAAGAAACCGTAAACATGTTTTACTGGTCCAACCCAGATATAGATCACTGTATTCACAGCTAAGCATGATGCTACGACAGGCCATATATATATATAATCGGGAAGTTTTATTATTACTAACAATAAGTAATACTATGCGCGAAAAGGATGACGTTCTGGACAATAGAAATTTTCATGCTTAATGAGGTTTATTGTGGACCATCGGTCGATTCGAAAGCGTCAAGCTATTATTAGCATCATAAAGACTGATAATCATAGAATACATCGAATCTTGCATATTTGCTTAATGTAGATTTTCAGGTGTTCTCTTGAAACATTCTGGGCAAAACAAAAATTAACTTGATGGAGATATACATACATAGAGAAATTACATAGAATTTAAAAAAAACAGATAAATTGTAAATTATAGACTTTTCTTCGTTCCATCTCTAAATTTAAGTGTAATGAATCATACGTATAATGTTATGCAACGGTTTTCTTAATTATTAGAGAGGCAAGTAACGGCCTAGTTTACGAACAAACGTAATACATTGGCCGTACAGGAGCGGCAGTCGTGGAAATAAAGCTTCAACTTCATGGAAGCAGCTTTGCTCTTGAAATATTGTCTACGAAGAGAAACAAGAGAGCCTCGCATACCAAAAGAATTACGTATGCATGTCTCGTGAATTTCTGGATCACAACAGAATTCCTTTATTCAAAAAACAAATATAGTGCCGTACATCTTGTGTGGTGGAACAAACAGTGGGGCGCGTTCGTGAAATTGGGATGCACCCACTACGTTAACATCTGCGACAGTTTCACCTTTTTATAAATAGGAATCAAGCAGATCCAATAAATGGATTCATGAGAAAGTAACACTTACAATGAATATTTAAGATTGACGCAAAAAAAATTCATCAATGTCTGATTATTTTTTAACACAAATCAAAGATCTTTTTGAAAATGTAGATTTTTGGCATTAATTACATGTACAAAAATATATACTACTTACGAATAAATATACTTGTTCGAAATATTTGGTAAGTTTATATATTCGCAAATCTATCATAAAGTCATAAGCATCACATTTATTTAAAACATTCTGGACTTGTAACGAATATATCTTACATTATTATTAAGAAAAGATCCTTTGTTGAAGAAACTATTACTTAAACAAAATAAAATAAAGTAATTGCTTTTCTCGTCTGTAGAATGATATTTTTTGTGTGTACAATGGAATCAAAGATTTTTCTAAAAATATAAATATTTTAATGTATTTTTCAAATACTGCATTAATAAATTACAACAGCTGTGGTTAGTACGATATTTTATTCAGCTTTAACATGCTAGAGAAAGAGAGAAAAAAAACTCGGATCGAGAAAAGAATAGCTTGCGATTCCTGATTGAATCGTCGTACGGCCTCCTCTTTTATGCGGAAGAAAGACTTGGAAATTAGACGCGCATTCAATTATTGCCCGCGCTTTCTTTCCCCGCAAATCCATCGCGCAAGAAGCGAGTCGCTAAAGGGATTCATTCCCGGTTCAATCGGCATTCACGGAAATGCGTTGATTTAGCAATCAAAGCGGGACAAGAGGGGGAGAAAGATCGGTCAGCGTGGTCAAGGGAGGAGCGCGGCAGGGAGACGGAGGGGCGGGGGGGGGAGAGAATACCCAACATACATACGCCACCAGTAATTACAATCGGCTACAACGGAATCATTTGTTTGCGCATTGTTGCCGCAAAGCATTGTTGCACGGTGAAATGTTCCACCATCAATGTCCATCGTGCACACAGCCACATCCTTCTGCCCTCTTCCGCCGCTGTGGCCGTGTATGGCCCTTGCGGACTCAAACGCATTGTACACCCTCTCAATTCGGCCAGCTGATGCATCTACGTACACTCATGCAACGCCTGTGCGAATTGTGTACGTCGACAAACGCTGGATCTTTCAATCTCACCGCGAAACCGACTGCGCTACGTAGCGCGCATAGATGCTCTCGGAAATGAAACGCGCGGGAGACAAAAAGCTGACCGATTCGTAAGTAGGTATGTCGCATTGTGCCACGGACAGAACGCAGATGGACACGCGACAACGGGAGTGGACGCACATGTCGGATACCGCGTACCGGTGTGAATTAATGTTTGCAGAAACAGGTCTCCTCTTATTATGAAAATGCAGTTGGTGATATTTAGATGCAACACAATTACAGCTTCCACGCTTTGAAATTTATAATTTCAGCGAATTTCTCCCACATTATTTCATCACGTTTATACGCTCCTATATTAGTTGTTATTGCTAATGCTGATGTATATGGTTGGTCTTAATTATAATTAGAGGACATTCCTATGCCACCCTATGCGCGATATTAATATCAAACGAAACCGTATATTAAATATTTTTTAGTTGAATCAACATGTATATAATAACTAAGATTTGACTGATATTAACTGATATTGGTCTGATACACGATTTGATATTGAATTGATAGCTCGAATTGCTTTCGAAAGCAAACGCCACATTTCGTTAAAATAATATGGAACATGGAGATAAATATATTTTTCGTGGAGAATTATACTATGACAATTTTGCATGATTTATATTTATCAACATTTAACTTCGAGTCGAGAAAAAACAATATATATATATATATATATATATGTGTGTGTGTGTGTATATATCTTCTGTGACAAAACGTTGAGCGTAGTTGTAGCGTTGATGAAGCAGACACATCTATTTAAACTAGCCAGTTACTCGCGCTGATATTAATTCCGCTCGCAGTATACAGTGTCCGTATTGCGGTTTCACTGCCGCTAATAACGCCCGCTTCCAACCACTCGTTATTTTTCTGTCAAATGCGAATTCCAACAAGGCATATTAATTATCGAAGATGCTACCGCAGGCAAAGCAATCCCCCTTCCCTTCCCCCGTGGTGCGAGGCCGACGTCGGTACTGCCAGAAATGCGAGTACGTATTGGCTGCGGACTATATCGGCCGCACGTCGAATATCCGATATCATCCAATATTTCATAATGGATATCCAATATTTACGATAGTGGACAGACGCCTGCGGATGTGCGATGCAAAAAACGATAGAAAGAGTAGATAGAGTGAAAAGCCAACTATGAAGGGGGAGAGGGATAGAAACGCGAGAGAGCGAAAGGGAGACAAGGAGCGAGTGGTGGAAGAGATGAGAGAGAGAAGAGGAGGGCCGGGGGCAAAAGCTGAAAGAGGGGTAAAGGCCTGGGATTGATTCCCAGTGAATTTTCGATCGCGATAACGGCGCGAGCGCTCGTTTATAAGGCCCGCTTCATCTTCAGCATAACCGAAACCTGCCTGGTAATTATGCCGTGAATGCCCGACGCGATTGGAATTATATACATCGCGCTTCTGATTTCGGAAGTACACACATTCCGCCCGATGCGCGCCGGCGCACATAATTACATAATCGTAAATATTTGATACGTCTGATTAGTTGACGAGCGGACATGGTATAAATGGATGACTAAATATTCAAATACACGCGCAAATAGGCGTGCAAGCATTCCGCTTCTGACATATCGCTGATAAGTATGGTGACCATATTTCTTTCTTTGAGAAAAATAAAGGACACCGCCATTTATCCTTCTTCTACAAACAAGTGCAATGTAAATTTATTATTATCATTAATATCATTAATATTTTTTCCCTGAATATATATTTATATGAAGAAAAGAAAAATTTTGTAAACTAATGTCTATTTCTATCAATTAACTTTAATCTCGGTTTAACTTACTTTTTACCCTTTTTTAGTCCTAACAATTAGAAAAAGATGAAAAGTAAGTTAAACCGAGATTAAAGTTAATCTGCATTGGTAGAAATGGACATAAAACAATTATATATCAAAAAAGAAACCCATCTTTATTTAAACATTACACAAAATATACGAAGGTGATAAAGACTGAAGTATAAAACATTTTATAAGACTTTTCAGAAATAAAGGACACCACACAGATGATTACGCAGAGTGATACATTTTATAAAAGACGGAAAACTTATGTGTGCATATGTGTAAAAGAAGAACCTGATATGTACGTGCATATCATCGCGTGTGTTGCTCGCAGTGAACGCTCTACGTAATCATCCGCATCGGATGATGAATTATGTCGTCCTTGCCTACCTTCTGTACTCGTGCTGTAACTCACTAATTATTTCTTTCTTTAATTTAAAAATTAAGCTTCGGATAAAATTTTTGTAAAGGAAAAATCGTCTCAAAATTAATTCGAAAATGCGTCCATGCAAGGACGCGGAGATGTTCTGAATCACCCTGTATATATATATATATATATATATGTAATACATGGTGAACACATATGTACGGCGTGATGTGGAAATTAGGTATATTGCACTTTGAGCAAGGCAATATCAGGTGCGAAAGGTCCGAGCGAATAAAGTAGATGGACCATTACCTGATAAAACGAAATTACATTTGTGCAAGTACGGCTCGTAGATTAAACCACTGTAGGGGGGGAGAAGAATACAAATCGCGCGTCTACCCGGCATCAATAATAAATCGAAATATAAATATTTCCTTAGACGAAACAATAAATAGCGATATTTTCATTCCATTTTTGGAAGCGAGTGCAAATGCGAGCCAGGCTAAATAAATTCCCACCGCAAGCTTGTTTAACCGTAGAAAATTCAGCAAATAAATTTCCAAAAATTATTTGTTATTCTTTTATATTAGAATGCGGCATCCGAAATCGCGCAATTCAAGCTGATGCACTTTGTCTGCCGGTGGTTGCTTGAAAACGACGTTTCTATAATCCCGAGAGAAAGCATTTCGGGAGAGAGATGGTATTGTACGCAAACCTCCGCATAGAATTCGAGACGAATGAAGGGCAGAGAGCGCCCGTTTCTCCAGCACCTTGCACAAACAGATTCGCGTAACCTCAAGTAAGGTCCGGTGCAATGCCCGCCCCCCCTCGCCACCCTCCTTTTCTCTACATTGTGAAATTACGAAATTTTACATGTAGCTGGAGCAAACGCATTGCCCAAAGATATTTGACGTCTAGAACTAGACCGTTTTGCACCTCGTTTTATTACAAAATGCGCAAGACGTAAATCTTATCTCTCAGCGTTCATTAAAAGTTGTTATGTACACACACTTTGTGCATGAAATGTGGCAATACAGAGCTGTGGATATTAATAATTGCTTATAAATGTTCTATTAACGCAACATTAGTATCGTTTAGCGTGAATCTATATCAAATTTCCATATTAATTAACTAGCGTATATATTTCGGGGACTATTTGATTACATTCTGAATATTTAACAATCCGACCGCATTAGAATCAATATAATAATATATTGAATAGATCGCATTGTGCAAGAGACGCTAATTAATAGCATTAATGAATATTATATAATTCCAAGGCAAGTTCCATAATAATATTTGTGTTGCAAATGTACGATGTTTACATTATTTGCGCCGATATTAGTAATGCGAAACGCTAGACGCGTTTCTGCAGACTTTAGATTTAGTTAAAGCTAGGATAAACTTGGTACCAGCAAACACCACACGATGCTGTTAGTGCGATTTATTGAAGGAAACAATATGTTCCGCAATATGCTAACTACGGGATATATCGTTACTCCTGCATCCGCTAGACAAATCGCAACTGACGTCGTTAACAGCTTTTATTAACATAATGAAAATATTATTAGAAATCTTTAATTAATATTATCAAAAACCATTTTTAATACTGAAAAAAAATTCTAGGTAAACTTATAAGAAGCATTTAATAATGCAATTTTTGAAATATTTAGTTAGTATTACTAAATATAATAATAACAAAACATTTGATAACAATTATGAACATTTCACCAAAATTGTTGGTAACTTTTATCAAGACTGCATTATTATAACTAATCTTTTTTTTCAGTGAATATCTCCTTCTTTTAGTCTTTCCTAATTTAATGTGATATAAACCTGGAAGTTTTTATTCTCTTTAAAAGACAGAATCCGATCACTTTCTAGACGAGAAAAACGTACGTGGATCTAATACATTAATCTCTTTGAGAAGCATAGCGTGGTCTCCGACAGTGATCATTCAGCGGAATTTTTCTTCTGACGTGAGACCTTCGCGACGATAACAAACCGATTAATAACGCCGGGACCGGCGCGGGTTCGATTAACGGAGGAGATTTGGAAAAGGGACACGGAAGGCAAGATCCGTGCGAAAGCCCCTGCCTTTTTAAAAGAGCCGACGATCCTTGAACATTTGTTAAGCGTCTCGGCGGCGGACGCTTTAAAAACCATGTCATTTGTAACGCTACGACGAAGAAAGTGTCTTCGGGGGTAGGAAAGAGAATATCCTGTAAGAACGACATTCAGGACGTGCTGCGATTAATCCAAAAGGCCCACGTGGGACGAGAAAGGAGGACAATGAAGTAGCTTTCTCGGTGTCGCCTCATTTTTTTTTCATCTCTCTTTGAATCTTTTATGCGCCCTTCCCGGTTCCTATCCTCCGCATACCTCGGCATAATATCGATACGTACGTGTAACGTAAAGTAAATAAATCATTGACAAAGAATAACGATAATGGAACAAAAAAATTTACGAAAATGTAATCGTGATATAATCGTAATTAAAAGATTCGTAAAATAAAAACTTTTACGTTGTACTGAGAGAAAAATATAGTTACTTTTAGCCTCAACTATAATTTTATAATATTTCTAACGATAATCATGGTCAATATAATGACGCATATAGTTAAATTAATCATATTTATTGTTAGAAATATTATAAAATTATGATTGAGGCCAAAAGTAAATGTATTTCTCTCTCGGTGTGGCTGTAATGACATAGACTGATTAAATTTATGGAAAGTTTAGTAAAGAATAAAAATACTTGGTTAATCTCGAGTGGACAACTTCGCTATTGTTTGCATCTAAATATTAGCGCATCGAATCGCCATAATTCGAATTACATCCCGACAAACCGGGTGAACCGCGGGCGGGGGATTTCGACAATTCCGGGGCAATTATCGGAAACGGTTTCCGCGGCTTCCTGAACAGCGGGCTCTAGATTCATTTCCTGTCTTCACCTGCTTTGAAATCGGCGGCCCCATCCCATCATCCGAGAGGGTCGCGCGCATCACCGGGAAAGTTTCCTGCGGGCGCTGGATGGTGGGAACAATGTTACCGGATGCAGATGAGTCTCATTTCCCACCTACTCTCAGGTCGTCGTCTCCCGGCCTCCCTCGCTGATCTCTCGTCGCCGCCGATCGGTACCACCGGTGCTCAATGACGATTCTCTCCCTTTCTCTCTCTTTCTCTCTCTCTCTCTCTCTCTCTCTCTCTCTCTCTCTCTCTCTCTCTCTCTCTGTCTGCCTCTTCTGTTCCACCCGTTCCATTTATCCCATCCTGCACCGCCGTTGCTTGTCTCACCGTCGCTTCTCTCCTCTCTATTTGCTCCATTTGTGTCTTCTTGTACCAACCAGCACCAGCGCGGGATTCTTTATCGTCCCGCTGGTGTCGAACGTAAGGATTGACCATGCTTTATCGGCTGGCCTTCGATCGACTATAGATAGAGCGGGAAAGGGACGTTTTCCCATAGCCGAACTCGGTAATCTCTCTGTTATGACCTGTACCTAGCCGCGGCTACTTGATCGTTTTATGAGATGTTAAAATTTACGAGAGAAACTTTATATTCGTCACGCGATTGCTGGCGCGCGCGATTACCTCCTTCAACTATATTAGATCATTTAAATGAAGTTATCGTGGATATCGTTCTTGTGGAAAAGTGAAACGCTCTTTTTTTCCTTACTGCCCGCTAAACGGTATTCTTAAACTCTGCAAGGCGGAGTAAAACTCAGTTGCATGTGCAAAAATATAAAAATGACAAATGAAAATTATAACAACAAGAATCAGACGATAAAAGGAAATCAGAATTTATGATCATTTCAATAGATACATGTAACGTGAATACCAACACCGTTCGTCGCAGTTTATTGTCATTACCTAACCCCTGGAGAGCACACATATTTTTGGACCTCAGCGGAGGGCTCACTGGGTCATTTTCACCCAGACAAGATTTTTTTTGGAATATATCTTGACTTTTAATTAAGATTTCATAAATATTTCCTTTTTTTAAAGGGTGAACATCCCTTTTTATAACGCATTCTGATTTGTTAAGAAAAATAATGTTGTTTCAATAATATTTTAATTTCAATAAAAAAAACGTGTATTTTCAACTTTTTGTTCAAAATTAAACGTCTTAGATTCTAATTGATATATCGTAAAAATTTTAACGTTGTTTTAAACCTCAGAATACCCAATTTGAGATGGTATTAGTTGCTTATATCAATCTTTCAAAAAGTATAATTATTTAAAAATATGAAAAACTGATAAAATAGACCAAGTTCTCTCATTTTACAAATTTATAAAACAACTGTTAAAAAAAACTGACGATGAAATTTGTTTATCCTTCTTCGGAAGATTTAAACTAAATTATTTATTTAAAAAATATCGATTTCTCCATCTCTCCTTTCTTTATACAAATCGAAGCATTACAGAATGTGCCCCCGAGGGGTTAAAGTTCCCCGTATTTTGAAAAATGCAACAAAAACAATAAGTTTTAATCTCGCGAAGTAATGTGACCAAACGGAATTTTATACTACCCAACTCCAATAGCTCGTTGCAATTCTGTATTTATGGAAAACATTGAGCTTTGTAATTTTGCGTATATCCAGCGATAATGGGATCTCATTTGCTAATGTGTCCGTAATTTAATTCTTCTCGCATGCCCACACGTCTCATGATTAATCACATCAAAGTAATTCGTTATAAAATACGATTGTAATATCCATTTCGCGAAATCCTAAAACTCTTGAGGACGTTAGCGCGTGTAAAGTATGGCGGTTGCACCGTTCGCTGAATTTCGGGCACATTTCTAGGGGCAATCCTTTTAATGTCATGGGAGAAGATTAAGACGGTGCAATAGTCAGCGTTTAACAATCTCTGTAAAGTGAAATGACAAATTACGCTAAACGTTGCCTGTAGGACGATCCTCTCCTCTGGAATAAATGTAAAACGAAAGAAAAAAATAGCAAAGCGAATTATTAGTCAACGAGGACGAAGGATGGAGTGTCACGTTAAACGTCTGTGAAACAGTCGATAGTGTCGATAACTCACCGGCATGCGAAAATTGGAGAGGAAACTTCGGTACTTGGCTATATCGCGAATATCAGCACTCTACTAAACTTTTCGCGATGGCACTCGTTAACGTCACATGTTATATCATATCGGTTACGTGTCTATTCTGTCAAGATGATTCTTGCACTCGCCTCTTTCCAAATCGACAGGTACAAGATTGGTTTCTCCAGTGGTAACAGAAATTTTGTATATGTGCAAACAACCGAATGTTTTGAGAGTAGAGTAACGACATTTTTTTATTATTTTTGCAAGTGTATTTTTAACTTTTCGTTGCGCGCGTTAAAGTTCGAAATATCAATTCTATCAATAGTCGAGTGGAGTACAGGAAAGCATGTTAATTATTCATAAAAAATTATGAAGAAATGTAACCTTTAAAAAATCAATTTTTAATTACAATTCTTATACATTTAATCAATTTAATTTACATTCTTATACATTATAACTAGAATAGAGTTTTACATGATAATTTTTGTTTTTAAATAATTAAAAATAATTGAAGGAAGCAGTCATAAAATTGAAAAATAAGACCTCCAAGATGTATACATACGGTAATTATCATCCTACATTACAGAAGACAGTTCTTTATTTTAGGTCTGTATACTTTACATTTATTTTTTTCTTGAAAACTCACTTTTGTCCTTCATTCCTGAAAAGTCCTATAAAATGTCTTATATTTCAGGCTTTATCACCCTTGTATATTTTTCGTAATGTTTAAATAAAGATGTGTTTCTTTCTTTATACATGTATAATTGTTTCAGTTTGCAAAATTTTACTTTTTTCATATAAATATGTATTCAGGAAAAAAATATCAATGATAATAATAAATTTACATTGCACTTGTTTGTGGAAGAAGAGTAGGTGGCGGTGTACTTAATTTCTCTGAAAAAATGTAACCCCCATATGTATACAGCCCGCCTGTGCAACGAAGAGTTAATAGAGCATCGTAAAAGCGAATTTCGATTTTTACATAACGCTCGTAGCGTTTGCATGTCCAAAAGTGATACCGTAAATCATTTCTGTATCAAGCATTACGGTAATGCCTATCATTTTTTCATTACATCGTCAACGAGCTCCGAGAAGTCGCTCTTACACGAGATGAGAAATACACGTAGCAAGACGTCAACTTCAACGTCGTTCAATCTAACATGATTACCTTTCGCTAGACACTCGCTCGTGCTTTTGTCGTATTACTGCGGCGATGTATTCCTGAAACATCCGGTTTAAGCGTCCCTCTAAAATCGAACAACGCAATTGGGGTAGATTGATGGACAGGCGGACGGGCGGCGCGCGCGTCTCGATTGTAAAATCGTCGATTCGATTTATATGTGCGCCATAGTTATACTCGATATAACCGATATTACGGTGGAAGGCCCGTCAACTGATGGACACACAGTAAACCAAAATCGATCGTATCTGGGAGGAACCGGCGGGCGGGCAACGAGTTTGCCGGTAGTTCCGGCTTGTCCGTTCGTAACTACCGCTCCGACACGGCCAACAGGGGTGATCCAACTTCTCTCGGATGCAGGGCCCGGAGGCGGTGGTCGGGTTATAAGTAATAGCTAAATTAACATCTTAGTGCATCCCCGGAGCGTCATCTGCTATCTACGGGCCGTTAGTGCCGTAGGAGAGTCGTAAGATGTACCCTAAGCGCATTCGCGCACACGCAAACGGTGTCCAGCTAGTTTCGCTTGCTCGCGCGGCCGAAAGCAACGCGAAAATGCATCCCCCACGGTGTTATCGTCCCCTCTCCCCCCCATGTAATTCTCGCTCGTCCGTGTGCACTCTGGCCTGCCGGTTACTGCTGTAAAGCCCGATCGTATTAAGGATCTGTATGCGCCGCACGAGATAATAGTGCCTGATCCAGTTTATGAAAATTTCATAGCGATTTAGGCGGTATCGGGGTCACTCAAATCATTCGGGCATTTAAGTTACGTCATCTGTATAATATCGCAAAATAAATGTTCTATACTCTCGATATAGACTAACATGTATGCGATGCAAAATGTATTCATTCTGTATGCATTTTTTTTCTGTCACGCGAGACAAAATAAATATAAACAACGTCTGAATTTTCGGAATTATAACTATGCATGCAACACCTATATATAAACGCGTAGTTGTGTTTGACAAGACTTTTAACCCCCCTACGTATGAGTTGTCCCCGATTAAATCCCATGCGAATGCACGATTTTTTCTGTAGCTGGATAGTTGATGCAATATATTATTTCCGGGGTTTTGGAGGTCGTTGATTACGAATCCGTCGGAATTGTAAATTTCAAGATGGCGGATCCAATATGGAGGCAATAAAAGTGATCTTTTCAGGAAATTCGAATATTTCTGTAGCGACTTCCAAATTATCACTCAGGGTTTTTTGGGGTGACTAATCACGATCTCAAAACCCCCGTGTATGATTTCTGAAGCCAGTTCGTTAAAGTTTCGTGTTAGTCAGGAAGGCCCGAATTTTGACCAATCCATTATACAATTTCATTGATTTTCCAAGATTTTCTAACGCGTTTTTCATGGGTACTTGAGAAAATTTCGATATCTATAGTGAATCAATATTGAAGAGCAAGTGTTCAGGTTTAATTTGAGGAGTCGCCTCTGTAGGTTTAGTAGGTCCAAGGTTATGAAAGAAAAAGTCGTGACGAGTTAACCCGTCATGGTGTATTCGGAAACAACGTGCTTTTGACGAGTTAACTCGTCATAGTGCACAGGGAGGTTAAATATGAAGTGCATGAAAAATGAATTGTATGGGGAAAAATAGATTGTAACATTTCGTAGATAACCAATTATCAGATAATCCCAGAATAAAATTTGCTGACAAACTCACGTGAAGTCATATTCTTTAGATTAGTTGCCGTCCTCCAAGATATTCGTGAACAATTACTGTAATTTATTTAGCATCTGCTATTGAATTATCTCACTTTATTCCTTTAATTCTATGGCTACCTTCCTTGAAACGGCTCAATCAACTTAGTAAACTCAGTCTAGCGTTCCTCAATCGAATTAGAATATCGTTAACGCGAGATTACAGATCGATTTCAGGTTTGATGTCGCTTAGTTTATGGCAAGTTTCCAGACACTAACAGGAAACTGCTTTTACTGATTATACGCGACTACATTAGGTGTTGCGGTCTTTGTGAATATTGCATAACGTCTTTATTAGAAGGCAATCAAATAAATGTATTAATCAAGAGTTAATAAATAATATCAATAATCTTATCATTTTCTTAATATAAAACCGAGTAGAGAAAGTCAGTTGAAAGAAATATAAATGTAAAATATTTCTAAAAAATGTTTTCTACTAGATTAGTGAATATTCACGACTCCAATCGCAAATTCCTCAGGATATCTCCGGAATTTTTTAAAGAGGGACCGAGTTATTTGCGTAGACGATTTCGCAATGATTAATTAAAGGAAGACAATAGGCAGCCCCTAAGTATGAATCGGCAGGCCGTTATTCATCGAGGCGCCTAAATTAATTTAATAATTCCGCGATTTAATACTCTCTCGTCTATCTTCCTCCGCCCCTTTCCCATTTTCCACGTTCAGGTTCCTTTGTATTCTGCAATGCTTATTGCTTTATGCTATTATTAATAAAGACATTTCTGCCTAATTAATTCGTGTCTATTTCATCAAACAGCGGAAGACTAATTAACTAAAGCGAAAATAAATAATTTGAGTATCTTCGTAAGATCAGTTGATGTAAAGACGATTACATTTCATGCTAGTTCGCTTTGACAGTGATTTATTATTATTCCGCGACCATCTTTTATTACAATAATTAAATTATTATTTGAAAACTAACATTTTTTTGTAAAAAAGACTGTCTGCTAAATATATTAGAATACATTATCTTGACACGTTCAATTCGATTATCTGCTATTTCTATCGCATCTCAATTTTGAATTGAGGTCCAATAAAAGCAGATAAACTTTTACAGTAATTATTAAATTGCGTATTATTTTTAAACTGATATTGTTCAAAAGGTCGTCTACTAAATATAATATATTGGGAAAGTACAGTTTTCACAGTAGAAAGAAATAAAATAGTCGATTAAAATCAAGATGCAGTCAAAAAATAACCGACAGTCGTCTGTAATTATTATTTTTTTAACTGTTCAATTGTTCAAAAGGTTGTCTATTAAATATCGAGAGAATTTGTGGCATGAAATGTTCGATCGAATTGAGATAAAATAAAAAAATAACGGACAATTTTCCATAATAATTATTAAATGTCGTATTTCTTTTAAATTGACGTTGTAGAAAAGATTGTCTGCTAAATGTATCGGGAGAGTACAGTTATGTGCGATATGAAGCGTTCGAAATGGCGATGCAATAAGAAATAGTACACAGCCTCATAAATAATAGTCTTATCCATGTATCCGTGCATGTATATCTTTCACAATCAGCGTACACTCTTTTATTACGTACGCTCATTTTCTTCTCTCGCTTTCATGGCGCAAATAACAGTACCACAATCCTGACAGAAACCGGTACTTCAAAAGGGCCCGCATGTACAATATTTTATTTTGTGCCGGCGAATAATTGGCGAAGTCATGTGAAATATCGTATGGCGGATCTAATTCAAGCGAGTCGCTTTGCTCGCTAAAATATACACGCGTGTTGCCGGCAACGTTGGAGTAGAAAGAACCGCTGATGATAAAAACTTCACTTTGTCGGACAGAGCTCATGCTGATAAATTGTCGTAATTGTAATTTTCCCCGTTGCGAAAGAAGGGGCGTGTCGTAAATGCAACGACAGTTTCCACATCGAAGTCGTGCCTATCGCAAATTTGCGTTTCCGGCGGCGTTTCGGCGATTAATAATAAAATCCGAGTCCCCGTAAGTATTAAAATCTCTCTATCCGAAAAGCTGAGTCGTAAAAGCGTCAAAATCTCCATCCGACAGATAATAATATTCCAAAATACATATTGCGATCCCGCCGCGTATACTTGCGCGCGCGTAAAAGAAAAACGCTAATTGCACGGCTTACCGATGTACTTATACATAAATTTCTACTTGCGGTAAGAGCTTTCTGTATTCCGCCAGGTACCTTTCTCAGTTCCCAATGGGGCATAAATTATTTTCTTAATTACTGCCAAGCCGTGGATCGCGTGTTGAGGATAATCCCGGTAACTCTTCGCCGCTCCTCCGCCGGCCGCTGTGATTAAGTTTGATTTTCAGCGAGAAACATTCTGATTCTAAAAAGTTTTCGGATATTTACATCGGTGAGTGTTAATGAAATTAGCTTGAAACACTGACAAAAATTATCATTGATGGACATATACGACTTGTTGTATTTATCCCAAGATTGTAATTTTTATAAAGATTATTTCAATAAATGCAAACAATTAAAGTTATTAGAAATTGTTTCTATTTTAATCATACAAAGAGTTTATTCCAGAATACGCGCACATAAATCGAAAAGCTTAATTTTTATTTAACTCGTTTGATACGTTTAATTATTTCAAGAGCCCCACAGACTCAATCTCAGGCTTTGTGTCCTAAAAGTGACACGATGGCAGTAAAGGTTAATCCTCCTATTCCTGTGAGAGTCATACGTACGTGCAAATTTTCATTTCGCTTCCATAATAGCATAAGTAAAGTACAACGCTACAAAGGAAATAAATGACGTCGGAAATTGGTTATGAAATTGCTATACCAATGCAAACGTAAAAGGTAACGCTAACAAGATGATAATTCTCTTCGCGAAAACTATTTCGAATTCATAATCAAAATAAAATTAGGTACATTTAGTTACATGGCAAGAAATCTTTTTTCATTAAACAACAGAAATAAAAATTAAGCTTTCGCTATTTTGTTCCATCAAATATTTATTCTTGCTCTTCTTATTTTCTTAAATTCTTAAATTTGATTGCATCTTGCTGCCATTTTTTTCCTCAAATGTAATATCATTCACAAAATGCAGTATGTATAGCTAAGAATTCATGGTATATTGAATTTAGATTTATGAGTTCATTAAACTTAAATAATTATAGATCATTTCTTTGAGAAGCAGAAAATTTTAATGAGTCGCAGTAACGACGTTACGTCTAAAATATGCTAGATTTAGAATCATTTAAATGTTAAAAACATATATTAGGTTTCATTTGAATATGCCTCGCATGCGTTGCATTACAAAATTGTACACTTAACTATAATTTTGCAAAGTACTACAAACTGCAGATAAAATCGCAGTAAACTAGGAATTTTCAGCTGCCACTTGGTCTGCGTCAGTGTTAAAGCCTTACGAGCCGCAAACCACGAGCACGCGTCATTTACTGAAACCCATCATGACATATCAGTGCACAAAGGGCAATGCACCTATGCCGTGAAACGTGAACGTCCAACGACTTATCGATCCCACCTTCCGTATAAGACCGTCGGACGTTTAATAAAATACGAAGGGAGCTCGCGCGAGCGATGCACTTTCACGCTGCCTGCCGGCCGGCTGCACCATCAAGTGCATCCATGTGGGGCGACGTGCCACATCGATCATTACATAAAAACTCAAGGGGCACTCGAGGAGCTTCCGCCGAGGGAAAAATATTCAAAATCTGCCGCGACTTCGGCAATTTCGGCTCCTTATGCTTCCCGAGAGCGGATCCGACGTAAAGTAAAGTTCAAACAGACGGAATACAGTGCGGTATGCAGTGCAATAAAATCAATATTGTCCCGAAATGTTCCGGTTTTAAAATTAATCAAATAATAACAATAATTTAACGCGTCTCGATTTAATTATAATTTAGCGATTACATTATCATTAAATATTAGTGATTTACAGCGTTGCAATTATTATTGCGATGCGATGGATGAAATATTACGTAGACCTGTTGTAATCCGAGTAATTGATTTAATTTTTATTTTTATATTTATGACATGTTAATTTATTTATATATTTTACGTCGTGTCTTAACTTCTTTTCTAATATTTAGATATTACCTATTAATTAATTATGTTTTTTATCAATTAAGTTATTAATTAATAATATAATTAATAAATAATATTATTGATTAATTAATAATAACAAATTAATGAACTATTATTTATTTTATAACTAATGAAAACTATATGCAGTTTGAAACGTTTCAGTAATTTTTTCTTGATAGAAAAGAATAAATTATATCATACTTGATACAATAACATCGTTCAGTCCATGATCTTTTCACATTCGCAAATACCAACCTAATTTTGATTTAGTATAAAATATTATTACTTGCAGATTTAACCAAATAATACATGTGATTAACACGTAAATGTAATAATTAATACAATATACGTAGCAATCAAGCTCAAATTTAATTTTCATTAATTAAAATAATAATACCGATGTATAACATTACTTTTCCATTAATATGATACCGCTATGAAATATCATAATAATGAAAAATTACGTGTGCCACGAAAATGTAATAGCATTTTTATCACGATGTAAAAAAGAATGTCCATTGTAAATGTTGACTACTTTAATTAGGTAACTGCTATGTATTCAAATGCAGAAAACAATTCGCGTTCCAGTTTGTCGTCAACTAACCGGAGACAGAATATCCCAGGAGCACGACGGGAGAGCGGCTATGTAGGGCGAATCAAAGAACTGGGTCAAGTCGTGGCTTCCGCTATCGTAACGACGTACCAAAGTACGATAGGACTGACACGAACGACGTTACCGTAATGACGTTACATCGTAACGTGTAAAGACGTCGATCGTAATTTTTCGAGATCGACTGTGCCACGTTCAACTTCATCCACGAAGATTACGAGACTTTCCGCGCAAATTTACGGGTGCAAAGACACGAGCGGGTAAATGAAAATCAAGTAAATGCAACTAAACGACGCGGCGAGAGAACGAGAGAGTGAGAAAGAGAGAGAGAGAGGGGGGAGAGAGGCGCAGCTATAAATAATATCCTTCCTTTCCGCAAGGTGGATTGTCCTCGGACGAGGGGAAGAGCGGAGTAGATTGTCGCTAGATTAAATTGTACGGGTTACGCGACGCTCTATAGAGAACTCGGGGGATAACCCGAGGGTGGGGGGTGAAAAAAGGGTCAGAGGGCGGACAGTAAAGCGGTCGCAGTTACGGCCGGAAATTGGCGAAACTTTGCGGAAGGTAAATTAGCGGTAGTAATAAAAAGCGGCTTGGTGTTCTAGCCGAATTTCATCCTTTTTTTTCCCCGGGACAGGCTTTATTGCGCGAACCCCCATCCCTCCGACCACTTCCGCAATGCACGACGAAGGAGAGAGAGAAAGAGAGAAAGAGCGGTCGGATGAAATTATGAGAGCGAGTTTCGCGGAGAGACGCAAGAAATTCGACTCCCCTCCCGTTTTTTTTCCTCTTCTTTTGGCGTTCGGATGAAAAAAGCAACGATAGAACCAAAAACAATTTAGTTAATGCTTCCTACATTCGCTCGTCTCTCCGATAGCGTCGATAAGACCTGGAAACCTAAAATGCTCCCTCTCATATCGAGAAAGGGGATCATCCCCTCGTAATGTCGTTGGATTTACATTTAGAGCAGAACGTTTAGACATAGGTTCCGCCGAATATGAAGTATCCACAACGATTCTTCCTGCTCCCTTCCCCCTACCCCCATCCCATCTTTTCTTCCTGTCGTCAAGATAGCTTCTGGAATATATCTGCAAAAATGGACTTCGTAAAGTTGCGGAAATAACATATTTTTGAGCTTCAGAAATAAATAAAATCCACTGCTCGGTTATCAATCACAATTTTCATATTTATACTATATTTTTGAAAAATGGAAGAAGCAAAGATTATAAAACGGTTCCGCAATAAAAAGTCTACAGTTTTCCTCATTTCGACATGTACTTAACCAACAAACATTTTATCACGAAATAGCCGGTATATTTCAACAAGCCCCGGCAAAATCACGGCAAAATTCAACAATATTCGGACGAGATAAAATTTAACGTGTCTACGTACACACACGTGCATATTTGTATAATATATATTATGTAACATCATTAGATCAATCCGAAATTTTGCGCCGGGCGAAATTCCAATTAGAATATATTCAGTGTATTTCCGAATTAAAACAGATTAAACTCGTTTAATTCCAATAATCAGTTGGCAGTAATTATCGCTGGAGGAGAGCACCGGCATATTTGGAACGCGACACCAAAGCCTGGATTCTCTTTCATTTGGAATCGGTTCAGAGGTCAACTGCGAATTAGATTTAATCGCCGTTCAATTCTTGTAATCAATCTACTGTCAAATCTCTCCCAAGTGAGTACTTAATTAAACTGAATTCAATTTCGGCCGGGTGCTCGCCGATTCGCGCCCGTCATCAGTTCGGTATTGTTCCGCGCCTAGCGACGCGCGGGACAGCTATAAACGCCGTTGCGTTTTCGCGTCTTCTAATAAATGTCCAGAGAGAGAGATATTTCACGCGCGGCGGAATATGAACGATTTGCGAAGTAATGAAAAAATGAATTGACTCGTCTAGTCGAAAATTTTCATGTAGCCTCGTTACGTGGAAGCCGTCGCGCATTTTCTCGATTTCCGTGTGACTGACGATTTATATGTGCACAGCTAACCCGCACACACGAGCCGGGGGAAAATTGCGCTCGACACTCGGCGCGTCGCCGCGACACGCCGGTAAACGTATTGGTAATACCTATTACGTCGACGCACATTTCGTCATTAAATGTCCATCAGACTTGTTCGACGCTCGGAATCGAGTATATCGCGTCGATGAGCGCTCTTCCGCGCTGCGGAATGCAGTCTACTAAATTTGATTAAAAGACCTCCTGCGCGCGCCGCGCCCCGCCCGAAACGCTGTAATTTATTGTCAAAGTTCCTTTAATTAGTGCCATGAAGTTATTTAATACTTTGCAATAACATTACTGATCTATTCCCTCAATGTCGTAATTCCCTCTCGCCCCCTTCCTCCCTCCCACCGCTTTTAATTCCAACCGTGGGATCTACCGCGCGATAGTTTCTTGCATAGTTTTCATTTAATTAAGTAAAAAGTAGTTTATCTCGTATTTAAATCTCGAATTTCCCTTACAAGTTTCTGCAATTTAAGCCCAATTCACAGAAATTTCATAATTTCCAGCTTCCCAATCTTTCCTCATTTGTTTCGAACGAATTATTTCTGTTTCTGTCTCGTTTGCGACGCTGCACCGACAAGTAACCCTTTGTGTGACTCGCTGATTTTAATGAAATTCAGTATATTTGTAGTCAAAAATAATGGACACATATTTTCTTATATCGGCAATAGTGCAACTTTAAGGGTGAAAACTACTTATATTCATAAGCAAAGAAATAAAAAAAATCAATAAAAAATATATACACAAGGTAGGCTTACTTGTGAGAGAAAAATATAGTTACTTTTGGCCTCAACCATAATTTATAATATTCCTAACAATAAATATGATTAACTTAATTATACGCAATATTATGTTCATTATAATTATCGTTATAAATATTATAAAATTGTGAGAGAAAAATACAATTACTTTTGGCCTCAACCATAATTTATAATATTCCTAACAATAATTATGATTAACTTAACTACATATATGTGTCATTATGTTAACCATAATTATTCGTTAGAAATATTATAAAATTTTGAGAGAAAAATATAGTTATTTTAGGCCTCAACATAATTTATGATATTTTTACAATAACTATAATTACATAATTTAACTATATGCGTCATTATGTTAATCATAATTATTGTTAGAAACATTATAAAATTATAGTCCATTGTGGCCAAAAGTAGCTATATTTTTCTCCTCAGTGTGCGCAAAGTGGCGAATAATTGCGTTGAATCGTTTCTCCAGTGATCGGTCGATCGACCACGCGGGATTCACGTCGATCCTTTCATTCGCTCGCCCGACCGACGACCGGCCGACAACGAGGAATAAAATGATCGTAAATGAAAACGGCCGGACGTTATACGGTGCGCGTGCGGCGTACAGCGCTTGAAATCGTGCCAGATCGCATCTAATTACGAGCCTGTCGATGCTCTGTGTCCGTGGAAAATCTTTCCGGTTAGTCCCACTCTTCCCCCCGCGGGGAAAAGCGCCAATAGAAATTTTCCCCGTATCCTCCCGTCCCTCATCACCACGTAAACCATCTAATACTACTCCGTGCCCCTCCGCTTCGCTCCCTCGTTTCCTCCCTTGACGTATTTTCCGTGGAAATGCAAATTCCAGGTCGCCGACATCGTCTCTCAAACTGGCGATATATCGCATCGACGACGCAGAAGGGAAGTGGATGTACGTGTGCGGAAAGATAGAAGCTACATACCGTGAATATATCACGAACGAATTTTTCCATATCCTCCCCAGTGTCCTCGGGTAATCTCGATCGAGGCGCGTGTGCGCGCGCGCGAATGAAGCTCATTCGTTAATCTGCTGAAAAACTAAAACTCGAAACTCGAGCGAGTGCAAGAAACGTAGTTTCAAATTTAATAAAGACGGACGTCCAATTCATCGAGTTAATATGTTATAATGTACATACATAATATAATGTATAATATGTATATAGTTATAACGTATATACATCTTGTTAACTGACAGTAGAGAATCCGTAAAACCGCGCGAGTGCAGTTGACGCCGTTAAATGTCGACCATTAAGGAAATCGATCGTGAAGGTCGACGATAATACACCACTCCCTCCGCGTTACAGTCGCGGCATTATAAATCACGTTCGACAAATACCGCTCATATAACTGTCTTTATCCAGCGCCGGGCGGTTTCCTTGGAAAATCCGCTATTCATGCAAACCACCCCGGCGCAGCTACCTGTCTTAGCCGCCCGGCGCAATCCTCCTCAAAAGCGGTTTCCACCTCGGCCGCATACTCCGGCTCGTCGTCAAATGGACAGCCGCCGTCGGTTCTTGCAAATGGCATTTGAAGATCGCGGCGCGGCTATGAAAGGGATTCGAGGGTTGCGCCGGCTCTCAGCTCCTGGCGATCCGCTGCGCAACCCCCGGCGTGGTTTGCGGGACCGGACGGCATAGAGGGGGGGGGGGCACAGGCAGAGAGAATTCTTTCGGTTAACCGCAACGATAATCTCGAAATCGATCCGCCGCGCGAAAGGGCTTCCCGCTCTAATTCGAGGCGACGCGACGTGCGTCTCGTGGTTCTCGCGTTACGACTGTCCCGAGTGGCCAATCGGGAACGCTGCCGTCTATTACCCTCCGACTGCGCTGAATTGCGGACGCGTCCCCATCGCGTTCGGCGCTACCGAGGATGCTTGGCGATGACAGCGCCGGGGATGAGTACGGCACTTGGCGTTTATAATAATGTTCATTCTTGTGACGCAAGAACGATAATGCGGCAGAAGGAATCGCGCCCTTTGACTTTCGGGCGAAAACTTGGTCGCAACCGACGACAGCTGTACACAATGGAAGCACCTGTTCCGGAAAGTTCATGTTAATTTGTAATCGCGAGTGTAGCGCGGCTGTAAAATATTTTCGAAGGAACTGAGCATTCAAGAAAATTGAAATTGAAAATTGATACTTGTTTAACCCTAGGCTGTCACACCTTTTTTTCGAACGAGACTGTCACGCTGGGTCACCCAGCACAATTTTTGATGAGTTGCAGTTTAAAAACCAAGTGTCCAAAATTTTTGAAAAAATTTTGAAATAAAGTTCAAACAGAAAAATAAATTCCAATTATAAAAAATATTTTAATTATTTTCATTTTAAAAAATTTGTTGAAAAAAAAATTTTTTTAACATTTTGCTTGAAAATGTGATTTAAAATCATAACTTCCTTAATTTTTAATATTTTAAGCTCAAAATTTTGGAATATACTCTCGAGATATGTTACTTTAATAAAAAAATTAGTTCATAAATGAACGTTTCAAAAAAGTTATTTATTTTATATTAAAGAAGAGCATTTTTTTACTAAAAAAAATTCTTCCAATGGCTGCCGAACAGACACTGACACTTTCCTTCTTTGGGCAAGCGTCTTTATTTGTAGTAGATACCTGAAATCGGTTTTAGAAAGTACCACAAGTTTACATTTCCAAGCGCGCCGAAAGATGTCTTATTACTAATAAGTCATTCCAAGTGACCCGGTGTGGCAGCCTAGAGTTAACGGTTTTAATGCACACGAGAGCTATTTGGAGAAAGGAGAAATAGTGGCAACGACTAGCAAGTTTGCCTCATCTGCTCATCTTCGTTAAAAAGTTCGCCGTTTGGTGTGAATCGTGTTAATAATAAAACCCTGGAAGAAATTACAGATTGAAACCGTACCGTCGTCCTCATTAAGTTGAGTTTAAATAAAACATCGAGCAAAGCTAAACCGCAACTCCGCGAACGAATAATAAATTAAACGGGACAAGAGTGGCACGGCTCGAACTTTTTTCCCAGCCGCCATAATATTTTCAGGAAATAGAGTAGCATTAATGCTTATTTTTGCGGATTAACCATTAAGTTCCAGCCCGTAACTGGCGTCGCGACGGAAGAAACATGGCGACAGCGAAGCACGATGAAGCCATTCTTCTTTCCCCAACAACAAGAAACGGCGCAAATCTTGGAGAGTTAAAAAAAGAATAAAAATTAATTACGTCGTCCGTTAATTACGGAACTTCCGTGGAGCGAGGGCGCAACAACGGCGAGTTGTCTCGCGGCGACTTTCGCTGAAATCAAGTTTCATCAACTTGATTAGACGTTCCACGGGTAAATTGATAAGCTTGACGGTGAATTGTGCCCAAGTATCGAATATTATAGAAACGAGTCACTTCGTAGTGGCGGAAAAATAAATCGAAGAGAGAGAGCGACAGGGAGCCGCGATTCCTCTTTCAACGCCGCTTTTCACTCCTCGGCCCTTCCATTTAGATTTTCTTTGACTTCCAAATGGGGTGTGATGTCGCGGATACTCGAAAGCCTCTCAAAGTTATTGCGGCTTTCTTTAGAATGGTTTTTGTAAATTCCGATACGTAGGCAACATTAGCAACTAATTTGCAACTCGGTATTTCTTATGAATTCAAGTTCATAAATCTCTTGAAATGAATTTTTTAATGCGAAATTCGTACCATCTTTGATATAAATCTTGTTTCGATTGTTGAAATTTATTGCAAAAAAGCTAAAGAAAGTCTAAATAAGGGTAAATATCGATCCATAGCCCGAGATAATATAGCGTCAAGGGAAAAAGTCAAAGTTATATCGTCGTTAAAACATAAAGTGTAACGATTATTTTCCAAGTCATGATTTTTTATTTACGCTTTCCATTCATTAATAACCCACAAGTGTCCCATTATTTCGCGAGATAATTTCCGTACACGCGAAGGCTCTCATTGTATTGCGATAAAAAGTAACGACGGTGTTTCTTTATTCAGAAAAGACATGAGTTAAGTTAGTTTAGATGGGGATGTTTCGGTCCGATAACGAAACTCACGCCTTGTTTCTGGGTCTGATCATCAAGTGATATCGTGGGTAATTAATCGCTAAATGCGCGAATAAGAAATAAGAAAAATGGAGAACAAGAGATCCGCGACCGAGGGTAATGTAAATGGAAGAGTTATGTACAAGCTAAATGAAGGGTAGTAGTCGGGGTAGGGAAGCGCGCCATTTACTCCCCCTCTCAAACTTTGCCCTCTCCCTCGACTGCGACTCCCTCGACTTCCTCCTAAGGAAAAGCGACTTCGAGTGGGCTTTCATCTTGTGGCCGATTCGCTAAGAGGAAAGTTCGCCGTATGAAAAATATAGCAAGCAGACGATAATCAGGTAGACGCTAGATAGTATTCTTCTCTAAGATTGCATCCCTCGTAAAAATCGGGAAGATTGAACGAGTATCTTTGCGCTTTCCTAGCTGTGTGAATTCTTTACGCAGGCACGTCTCTTTTACTCCAGTATTATTTTAACATATTCTACATAAAACATTTTATTATTAATTTATTGTACTATATTTCCATTAAAAAATAATTTAAATTATTACCGTTATTATTACTATTATCGTAAAAGAATTATTAATTTTTCCATAAATCCAAAAGTGAAAATATTATATATTAAAATATGCCATGACAGGATTATTTTCTCCCTGCATGAAATTTTAATTACAGAATTTTACAAGTACAATAAGCGGAGACACACGATATCTAAATAGAAATGCGTGAATAAATTTACACGAGGAAACATTTATCTCGAATAAAAGGTTTTCTTTACGTTTGTATCGCGTGTGCGACGCATAAACGAAACTTTTTACATCAAACACTATCGAACGCGGAATCTCATTTCTCAACAAAAAGTTTCCTGCGTGCAATGCAATGAAGAAAGGAACAGAAAAAAATCGCTTCTACATTTGAGAATCAACACTTCTCACAAGATTAACACTGATATCTGAATGGAACTTTACACGTAGGATTTAAGCGATTTGTGAGAAAGTAAGGATACACATAAAGCATGAATGAAATTTTAAAGAGGCTGACTTATGAAATAAAAATGAAAAGTAAAATACAGCTCAATCTTATGGTCATTGGATTATATTTAACAGTGTATTAGGAGTGTATTTAAATAAATAAATAGTGATTTAATAGTGTATTGTGTGTCGGAGCCATTAGAATAACGCCACTCAATACATTCAAAATTCGCTCAGGAAATTAAATGAAAGAACACCAGGAAATTAGGTAAAACAATTATTCGGTTACAATATATGCGCGGTTACAATGGGAACATTCGTCCACACGCCCGTTCGTAACATTAATCGAATTTACGTGTCAAAATTCCAAAATGTCCCACATGATGTCGAACATTGAAATATACGTCTACTTGGAGTTCCATCAATTTTAGCATTCAGTTCGTGTGAATATCTGGTTTTCGCACTTCTCGAAAAACCCTCAAAAATACACGCGAGTTTTCGTATCTATTTTTCAATCCAAATTCATAGCGAATCTATCGATCCTTCGTATTTCTATTTTTTTTCTTTTTCCGAATACGTACGGCGTATGCACATGAACGACTCGCGCTTTCGCTCCCTCGATTGTATAAGGAAGCGATATGTATGTATCGATCAACGACGATTTATGGCTATTCAATTCACTTTTCACAATGGTTTGTCATTCTTTTTTGATTCCTTTTCGTTTTTATGTGCTTTAAAATTTCGCACTTTCCAACAATTAATGTTTTTAAGATTTTTGATATTTAAACCATGCTGTTTCTTAGTAAATTAAAGCTCTTTTAATTTATAACAATCGACAATAGCTAAAATTTATTCATTTATTAATGCATGTTTAAAATTGTAATAAAATGTTTATATCAAATGCAATTTTCTCGTCTCTAATCGAAGAAAGAAGATAAAATGAAAAAATTATTTTCATTTTTAATATATCCATTCTTATTTGTGCAACAATATTGTTCTAATACATACAATACATTTTGTTAGAACAATATATTAATCTTTCGATATTGAAAAAAGCAATATATGTACTTTTTCTATGTTCTATATTTTGTGCTTAAAATGGCTTCATATCGCAGAGATCATTTCTTCATTAAATTTTTTTCTATGCATATCGGACTTGTTTTTAAATTTTATTTTAAAAACAAGAGAAAATTTTTATTCTTATTTTCTGAATTAAAGTACATCTGCGTAAAAACAAATTGAGCACAAAAGTTCAAAGTATTATTCGATATAAAAAATTAATCGCTCTAAAAAAATGCATTTAAATAAAAAATTATATTGAAAAATGAAAATAGTTGTTCTCTTTATTATTTTTTATTACATCGTTGACCCGAAAACTGTGTTGAACCTTATTATATATATTAATATATATTTTTATGTATCTATTCGAAATCAATATTAAGAGACATATTAAAAATATGTCTGATATGGATAATTTGTTATTTAATTATAAGCGTATATATATATACATTTTTTTGTCCACAATAATTTTGATAAGTCATTTACCTTTCACATGCACCCTGAAACTCGACAACGCCTCCAAAATACGCATTGTCGATCTGAAACACGCGACAGTTCTCTCGATTCTTCACGAAACAACAGGCATGCGAATCTCGTACTCTCTTTCCGATTGTGCAGTTCAGGCACATTTCGTCGATGATTTCGCATCCGTTATGAAGAGGACCGGGAGGAAAGCGCGTATAAAAACGACGTACGTTCGTAGATCGTGAGCGATCTATGCCGTTCTCACGGCAGATACACCCGCGATGCACTTTTATCCCGCGCCTCGCCAACTTTTCCGCCGCGAGAGAGGCCGGATCGATAGATATTATTTCCGGCCTGTGCACGACACGCGCTGAATTCGGAATGCGCTTCCGCGTGCACGCCGCAACGCACCTACCATAATAATGCCAGTGCGTTTCGTGCGCGGCTTACGCACGTGTCTCTCTCTCTCTATTTTTGCAAGCCGTACACTCGAGATTAAAAATTGTTAATCGCTTTATCGTGCCATCCCGCTGTACACATCGAGATAAACTACACGCTACAAGATTATTTAACAGCTCGGCGATTCCAACATTTCTCAAGCCAGCGTTTTACGCGGCCAGAGATTTACCACTCGGCATCTCCGAATTTCTGGAAAATACGAGCGAACTGTGTTAAAATGATAGAGAAGTTAGTTTTCCGAAAGGAATACGATGTATTCGTCTCCGGCAAAATGGATCTAACTTCGCCTCCGTATAACCTTAATCCTATAGGGAGTTGACGAGCTTCGCAGTTCGCATCTTCCATTTCGATTAGAAGATTCAAGCGCACTTCCCCCGTACCGGGTCGTAGAATTAAACTGTCCTAAAATCGACTATGCAGATTCGCCCTTCCGATAGAGTCGCTCCGCACTGAGAGAAAAATATAGTTACTTTTGACCTCAACCATAATTTCATATTTCTAACAATAAATATGATTAACTTAACTATAATATGCATCATTATGTTAACCATAATTATCAGAATTAGAAGTATTATAAAATTGTGGTTGAGGTTAAAAGTAACTATATTTTTCTCTCAGTAATTTAAATATTTAATATTTATTAAATTATTAAAATAATTATACGCTCTAATTTAGGAGTAGTAGTTAAAGTCGCGCATGTAAACTACAATTAATGTCTATACTGATAGAAAAAGATAGTGACTTTTTGCCTCAACCATAATTTTTTAATATTTCTAACAATTACGAATATAATTAACTTAACTATATGCATCATTATGTTAATCAAATTTATATAATAAGAAGTATTATAAAATTGTGATTGAGGCCAAAAATAACTATATATTTTTCTCTCAGTATAAAATTGCGAAGGAAGCCGATAATTAAAAATTCCAGATCATATTGTAATATTCGAGACAACATTTTTCAGATTGCATTATTTTGTATATTAAAAATGTAACTGTGTATACTATATGCATTATTATGTTAATCATAATTTTCGTTAGAAATATTATGAAATTGTGGTTGAGGCCAAAACTGTAATTTTTTCCTCAGTGTGATGATATCCCAACGCAAACTTTTCGCGCAAAATACATAATACAAGAAAAAAAAAGACAGATTAAGGATATGCCTCGCAACATATAATATTCAACATCAACAATTTCCGGATACTTAATAGTCATATCGCTGTCCTTCTCGCCATTTCCACTTCAATTTCCAAAACCGACAGCAAACGGACGGCGTGTCCGGGTCCGTCTGTTTGTTCGGAAAACTCATTTGCCCATTTTTAACTAATTTTTCTTTCCAAATAAAATTCGCGCGTTTAGCGAAAAACGAAAACGGGAGTTCTCGCATTCCTCCTCGAGGAACGCGTCGCGTCGTTAGGCCGCGCCGAAATTCAATTATCGACGGCCGCCCGGCGCGAGTTCGATGAGTTCGGTGGGTATTTAATAAAATGCCCGATTTTGTGCCAGCCATAATTCTGAGAGCGCAGGGTCATTAAAAACAAGCGTGCAGAGAGAAAGAGAGAGAGAAAGAGAGAAAGCGTCGAGAGCCCCGCACGTCATTATCGCTGACAAATCGGCATGCGAGCCGATTCGAAAACACTCATCAATTCTCGAAGGAGATCGCATATATAGCGGGCCCGCTCATCGGCGGTGCCATCGGGAGCCATTAAGTTTCCCTCGGAATAGCCGAAAAGCATCCCGCGCGATGCTCGGGCGCGGAGAACGGAGGACGGTATGTACCGAAACGCTTAAATTTAATCGGAGGGTGGAAATTCAGGGTGTGCGGCATGCGAACGCATCGCCGGCGACATGGGAATAGGCAACGGGGTGGGGGGAGGGATGGTAAAATTTATTATCGTGTCAATTAGAAATTGATGGAACGTTGGACGATAATCGATTTAGGATCGAATCGGTCCACCTCGAATAGCCTGTTCCCGCCTCGCCTCCGGGATAGTTATCATCCTGGTTGTTCAAACGTTCGGTAAAACTATGAAAACCACGGTGAACGTTCCTTCCGCCCCTTTTCCCGCGAGTTAAAGTCCAATTCAGGAGGAGGGGGGAAACAATATTCCTAACGTGTTTTCTAACGGGCCGCGCCATAACTAAACTAACTTTCGTTGTTTGCTCGCGCTTTTTTGCAACGAGTCGCCAGCGTACATAGCCGAGAACGCAAATAACAGCTAGCGAAGTTTAATAAAAAAAAAAGAGTACTTTGCCAAGAGGCGTTCTTCTCTCTCTCGTTTTTTTTTCACGAGACTATTATGTCCAAAAATATTGCCGCTCGCAAATGTTCATTACACACAAACTCCGCGCAATGGTGATTGTGAGCACGTCATAGAAAGTACTCTCTAAATTTCTTGGAGTGAAATCTCACTCCAAAAGAGTGAGATTTCACTCTATGAAATAATGAAAATACTGCCAGTCGAAATAAGTGAAATTTCACTCTTCGAAAAAATGAAATTAATCGCTCTTTATTTCAAGTGATTCTTCAACTCTAAAAAGAGTGATATGTTTTATTCTAATAG
>VBVR01000514.1:0-47996 GCA_011638315.1 Tetramorium parvispinum | reverse complement strand
TCTCTATATATATATATATAAACATATATAAATGAAAGTGCATTGATAATATAACAATACAGCTTGCCATACCTTGTCACGTGTTATTACTAGACAATTTAACAAACTTGATAGTCAACATCGTGATTCAATTGCACAGAGAGAATTTTCTCTAAAAATTTAGCCTAAAAATCATGGTAATCGTGGGATACTAATATTTCAAAGATTTTTATAAATTCTCTCTGATTTATTCATATCTATCACAATAAAATATAAAATCTGTTTGATAAATATTACAATCTGCTTGGTAATTTTTATTATGTAGTTTATAAAATTTCTGTTGTATATTTTATAAATTCCTATCATTTTCGATAATATTTAGTAGATTTTTTATTTTTATTTAGTTGTCTACTTATCCCATTTTTATCACCAAACGTGTTAAAATTTGTAGTAAATTTTACGGTAAAATATAACGAAAAATTCTCTCCGTGTGACGATTACTTTTATCAATACTGGTAATACACGTTAATTTAGGATCTGCAAATCACAGTTTAAGAATTATGAATTAATAAGCAGTAAAATAAGCAGTTAAGCCTTCCAAACTATTCGTGAAATAAGTACTTGTTGCATTAAATGATTCATACATGTAGAATTGTCGATAATTTCCTTGTATCGACCATGCTTAATGGCACAATGTTGCGGTCGCAATTATGGTGATAGTGGCGAACTCGTAATTGTGCCTGATAAGATATATCGTATGCGTACGGATCGAATGTACGCAATAGATTAGGAAACTGGAACATTTACGATGGTCATTTAGTTAATTACCAAGTATTGTGCAAACATCGGTGGCTTAACCTTGACAACTAGACAGTCATTGTGATTAATTTATGATGAAAAGAATATACTGTGAAGTGGCTCAACATGCCTATACATATTTTTTTGGCAGCGATATGTCGCAAACTACAAGCGGCCAGGTAACGAGATCTTGTCATTTCTCTGAGGTCTCAACGTCCTTCTCAGAGATCATCCGCGGTCGGAATCATTAGGAATCTTCCGGTTCCACAGCAAGCCGACGTAAGCAGGACAAAACATCATAAACCATATTAAGCAGCGACCATAAAACACTCTCGCTGGGTGCATATACGCCCCGCTTGATTTCAAATCCTTGGAAGGCCCCGCTATTCACCTTGATCTGAGAACGCGATGCGTGTCGTATATATTTATTGAGACAGTAAACCGTAATTATGCCCACCATAACAGACTAACTAACCGCCGCGCCGCATCGTTTTCGTCGTGGATCACAAAACTTTTTCAACCGGTCTTCTCGCTTTTCTCGTCTCGCCGACTTTTTTCCCGATCTTATTTTCCTTTAGCATCACGGATGACGAAAAAATCTATAAATGTGTCTATTTTATACGATTAATTGTTCCGCGATTAATTTGCAAGTCTTTACAAACCAAATCAATGAGTTTTTCTTTATTACGATTAAAGAAGAAATTTATAGAAATTTAAAATTCTATAGAAATTATCATGATAATAAAATAAAAAATGTTTAATTACAAATTATATTTTTATTACATTCATAGAATATATGTAATAGAATATATGTAGAATGTATTTTATACACATACATATATGTGGAGTATCAAATAAAAACTCGTTTATTCCATTTTTGCTATTTTGTGGAAAATTAAAAATATTTTTTATTTAGTTTCGCAACTTCAAAAGTTTTACCGATCCTTTTAATGAAAGTGCAAAATACACAAACTATTAACTATAACACCTAAAAACTTTTAGGAGTTGTGAAACTAAAAAAAATATGTTTTCTTTTAATTTCTCACAAAATAGCAAAAGTAGAATAAACGAGTTTTGATTTGATACCCCACATATTGTGCTTCGCATTAATTTTTCTTAGTCATTGTTTTATTTTTTTCTTTACAATATTTAGATTTTTGCAGTTCTAATTTATAGTAGTAAAAATGAACGATCGTTTACTATTATTTTCAACCTCGAGATAATTGGCGAACTTACCGACATGAAAAATAACTAAACAGCAAATTCACAGGACAAATTTGACGGATAATGTCACGCTAAAGACGAGGTGGTCGGAGGGAACACGAGCCGAGAGACCCGCGGTTCCGTTCGTCTTCGTCCAACGGATTTAATGATTATTACCGCGCCGATGATTGCGCCATAAAACAACATACTGCTGTACCTGGAACTCTGCGGTGATGGAACTTCAGCTAGCTCGTATAACCCCTGGGCGATAATAGAACTGCCCCGGTTTCCGGATATTCTGTAAACTGCTTGTAGAGCATGAGGCACGTATTTGTAACGATTCTACACCGGCCAGCGTGAATCGAAACGTGGATCCGTTATAGGCGCGAGATGTAAGACTTCGACTATTAGTCGTCCAACTTGCTCTCGTCGTAGGCGCTACGAACGGTCGCCGTAGTTCCAAGGAGTCCTTTGCCAACGGCGTGTCTTGCCTCCTTTATTGTATGTACCGCGGCCCCGTGCACATTCTCTCTTCACTCCCATTAATTAACTCCACGGCGTACACGGCCGCTCTCCTGTTTTGAGAATGAGGAGCGCGTCCCTTGCGCTGTATCGCCGTTCTACAACATCCGTTCTGCATTAATTGAATACGCTTGCATTTACACGCGATATCTACTCGCGGCCTCTGCTTACGCGTGGTTGAAAACCATTTTTCTGAAAAATCTCAGATTTATTCAGTCCTTCCTACCGCCGGCAGAATTCGCCGCGTTTGCGTGACACGCGGAAATATAAACCGAATATTGAAATGTGCTGATGGATCCAAAATGTGGCATATGAATTATATTATTTCTTATATTAATTTTGCAGTATTATTTGTAAACGTGGAAATAAAATTGTTATTCATCAGAATTATCGAGCAAAATTTTTTATTGAATATACAATCCTTAATTTGATTTGCGACCAGCGATTCGCTAAATCTTTAAGGATTTCGCTGAATTAATTAAATATTCAAGATGGAAGGTTTATATAAAATGAAGATTTTAGAATCAGTCACAATTCAAACATTACCTTAAATGCCGCGATAGTTTTAAACGTCGCAGAATGCTCGTGGAATGCAATCTTGGCATTAAAACAATCAGCACTGTCGCTCACTCGCAAGTATCTCGGCCAGAAAGACACGAACGCGACCAGTCGTTCGATAAACAATGTCGCCGCAGAACAAAAGTCAGAGGTAACGACGGACGAACGATCCATCGCATGTTTAACGAAGCGAAGCCAGCCGGCGGGTATTGCGGCGGACAAAGAGCGGCAATATCGCGGGAAGCTATGACGAGACCAAAGGAACGAGAACGGACAGCGGCTAAAGAGGGCATCGCCGGTTATAGAAACAGTCGCAGTGCCACAAGAAACTGACTAACTGGTAATTAGCATATTCCCGGAATATTTCGGAAGCACGCGATGCTCTGGCCGCTCGTGCTCTCCGAGGTCTCGCGATCGCTCGAATTCCAATGAGAGGGAATTTCGTTAAATCAGACAGATGCTGGCTTATTGTGTGAGCGGTTCGTGAAATTCCAGCGAAATGATCAATTTGAAAGCGGAAAATAATTTTGAGGGGGAAGATGATAAATGCAATATTTAACAGACCCATATGAAAATCTGCAGAAATATTATGCGCTCAGCTAATAATTTTTTTAATGGAGATTATTTTTTAATTTCAAGTAATAGCTTCATTTTTGATAAATTTGCCTCTCAGAGCGAAAATTTACTTCAATTTATAATCCATAAAATTATCTCAAAAAGGAATTTTAATTTCCGTGTAATTTAGCGCACATTTTTCCAATCCGTACGCCCACGTTGATCATTTAGTTACTAATTATTTTACCGACGAAACATGACTGTAGATTTCACAAGAGTCCGCGGACTGACGCCTCTTTTCATCAGAAGACTGTCCCCTCTTTGTCTCATCAATGCAAGCGATCTTGCAAAACCTGTCGCCCGTAGATGTACTGCTTTGCTTCGAGGGATAAACCGTCTTTCACCGACCGTAACCGATTATCCATGCGTGTAATTGGACCTAATTGGACATCGATCTACGTAGGATCTTCCTGCGTTGTCTGTCCCGCGACTTTGATCCACCACCATCGGGGACAGGCGAATTATTTGCGACGCTCGATTATTATAGGATTAATGACACAATGACTCAATTAGACGTCGACATGCTCGCGGAATTCAGACGCCTCGGAATCAAATCCTACGCTCGCCATTTACGCCTTCGGCTTCAATAATTTCGTAATTTATCCGTTGCCAACGTATCGTACTTTATCTTGCTTCCCGATCTATTTATCAAAAAGAGATTAATTATTGTCTTAAAATAAAAAAAAATATAATCAAAGGTAGGAGAAAAAACAAGTATTAGCTTCAATTGTATTTCTTACTTACCGAATACCTTCAAAGAAGTCGAATAGTTATTTCGTTTAATCAAATAACGATAAAATCATTGTGATAGATTTTTAAAGTAAATGATTTATCTATCTATCTTATAAATTATTTGATATGCGTGGGAAGATTAAAAAAAGGTGAAGATAAAACTTAAAAAGTACAAATATATACTTGCATTAATTGTAACGTTTAATTCATGTCACATCACTGTCATGGTATATCATTACGCAGAAATTTATACGCAAGATTACTCCCCAGTGTAATTGCCATTTGTATACGCGTAGGCGAGACGGATAGCGCTCTTTCGCACGCGTGGAAGAACATAGCTCGAATCTAACGAGCAAATACAGATCGTATCAGCTATTATGGCTGCTCTATTACGGTGATTAAGCTGTGCTCGCGTATAATCGTGCGAGTCACGGAGTATTGTCCGCGAAGTGTCGCCGTACTATCTCGTCTCGTTTCTCGAACGGAGGTGTGACGTATCGTCTACAATCTCTTTTCAAAGTATCTCATATGAATGCAAGTCCGCTCGTCTCCAAATAATTTATAGTAAAATAGAAGGATTTCTTTATGTAAGATGAATACAAAAAGATTTAACACGGACTTCAAGATATGTTAGCATGTTTATATTTATTTAGCAAAAATATCTAATAACTTTTTACAGATCGCAAGTAACAGTCACATTTTCCATCGAATAGTGTATACATGCACAAAGTCGACAAAATATAAATCTTGAAGGAAGAATGCAATTTTCGTCGTACAGTAAACGACGAATAGTGTTTAACACAGGTACTTGTCTAGTCGAACGGTTTAATAATTGAGAATTACGCTCCTCACTTTCGACGTTTCGTGAGCTCGATTTGCTACTGGATTACCGGACGGCCGCTTATTTGCCACAAAAGGAACGAGATCCTTCGGTTCGATTTACAAGCCGATAATTTCGTGGCTCGCGCTCTTCTGGGAAAAACGTGGTGACCGATCGCTTTCACTCCGCGCCATTTACGATTGGTTCAAGGTTCTCGTTCTTTACTTTTTCTTGTCCCCATGCTGCACCTGCAACATGAAAAAACACGGAAACGTGATTACGATGTTGGGGCTGCTCAGATACGATACCAATAAAAGCGAACACGAAACGCGAAGAGGGTGGAAAAAGATACAAGGCAGGAGTCTCATAAGGAGAATACTCGAATAAAGGTATATGTATGTATGTATAACTAAAAGTACAAATTTGTTTCCAAATTATAATAAGTGTACTCTTTCCAAGAATTCAAAAGCAATAAATAATCTGTAATTTATTTTAATGCGATAAATAATTAATTGCAATGTTCAAATTAAGAATGTATTACTTGCTTAAATCTGACATAATTATATATTTCTTAGGCAAACCTGTATACCTGAAAAAAAAAAGAAACTTACATGTACCGTCCTAATAATATCTCGTTGTACGCATTTAATTGCGCGGTAATTAAATTGCGGCCATGCGTCATTTCACTCAGTAATTGCATATTTTTTTATCTTCAAGACGATTAATCAGATCCTATGCAGACCCTGTCGTAGAATTAGTGATCGCGGAAAAAACTCTTATGTCCACGGGAGAAAATTAACGCGCAATGCGTTCGAGAGCGAGTGCGCGCTCTCGTGCCGCTTGCGCGGTAAAAAGAAAATGCGACTTTGAGGGAAAAACGTTCGAGCCGATATGGTTTGCATTGGAAAGGAAAGGTGGCAGGTGATATGGCACGCGATACAAAAATTACGGTGGCATCGATCAATACATGCAAGAATCGACAAAGGGGCAGCAGGCGCATCAATGGCGGCGATGCTAATTTTCAGTGCCCGCTCGCACGGCGTTTTAGCATTTACCGAGAAACCTTGCATGCGCGTGTGTTAGCTTCCCCCCCTCCAAAAAAAAGAGATTCCGCGGAGAAGTAAGTGAAACCAGCGAGGATCGACCTGACCGCGTGCGTGTCCTTACAATGTATGGCATCGCTTTTTTTTTTAGATTTATAATGACTGCTGATAAACGCGCTATTTTATTCCCCCTGATCGGAATCGCGGTTAGAATGTTTTAGCGACAGTACGGCACGCGAAGGTTGCACTTTAATAATTAAACAAATTGTCTGTAGAATTTATTAGCCGGCTCCGCGTTAATGAATAAACGCGCAATGAATTAGCATCCCCTAATTTAGTAATTACACGGATCGATCCTTAATTTACGGTAATTGTATGTCCCGATGGTGAACGGTGACAGCACTTCCTACATTTAATTTGCAATTGAATCTTTCTGCATAGGGAAAAGGGATGTGTTGCAAGACTGCGGGTACGATAATGCCGTTCGCTACGATACTCAGGACGATTTCGCAATTACGCGGAAGCGATAAATCGCCAATTTAAAATGACGAAGAGCTGATAAAGACACCAGTTTATCCGCGTATACAATTTACGATTAAATTCACCGATGATAGACCAGGCGAAAATTGCGACTTGATCGAACCGCGGGCATGAAACACGCAAGCAACGCATTGTCACGTGATTGTTGCGAATCATGCTATCTGCAACAAAAATCTGGCGCTGATTTTCTTGCTTACATTGTACAAACACTCTATCTAAATTCGTGCTAGACTTTTTAGTAAAAAATCGCTGATCTAACGCGAGCCGAATTAAGATCAGCAAATTGTAATACGTGCATGATTTTCTTCGATTATCTAAGTAGACCCCCCATTACTTTTTTCCGATCACAGCGCGCAATATTAGAGAATTGCACTGCGAAGCATTTATATCGATGGCCTAAATCATTAATTTATGCGGTGAAACTCATTTGCCAGGTAGAAACGAGCTATTATTATTGGACATTTTAGCGAAGGATCGTTTAGTGCTAAGTGCATAGATTTGGATTTGAAATGCAGCTAGAATGCACACCGAGTGTAACGATTGCCTGAGTAAGTGCGGCCGGCTCACCATATCAGACATTACTTCTGACCGAAGCGTGTGATTTGCCGGGGTGTCGGTGTGCGAAGCTGCTCTACTCGACTCCGTCGTCTAGAGGGTGATCGTACGCCACCCTCGCGGAGAAACCCCTTTTTCATTACACACGTCCGCCGCGGTTATCCTATAGTCGCCCTGTGCAAATTGCTGCCTGAACGGATTAACAGAAGGAAGGAAGCTTTGTTGCCTTCTGCTAATTGGCCATTTAAATTTTACGTCCCGAGCGGCGGTGTAATGATCGGTTTATCGGACGCCGATGTTGTCACGGCATTTTAATTATCGTCCTAGTCTTCCGTTGCTATTCTTCCGACAATATCGAACAAAAGAGTTTCGTAATTTCTCGCGGGCAAATTGCGGGGTACGTGATAAAGCAGAAGGTTCCCTCTCGAAGGCTGAAAATTCATCAGCAACATCTATTGCCTGTGATTAATAATTTGTAATTAATAATAACAAAAGTATTATCGTCAAACTCGGTCGCTTTTCTTATACAACGTCTTGCAACTAGGAAGAACTACATGATATCAGAATTTTCATTTCTTGACAGTGACGACATTAACAATCTCGCTATTATTTATTAAAATTTTTTTCTTTTCCTCTGATTATATATTATTATTTATTCTTTTGTTTCTTCTAGTTTCACTGTTTAATTTAAAAAAAAAATCTCGCTTCATATACATTTCCCAGCCGGTACCAAAAGTTCCAAAGGCAAATTTCGGTGAGTGTAAGGATAACGAAGACACCAGTCGCGCGGCTGCGAAAGGAAGAAGATAAAGAAAATGCGAAGGAGGAGAAAAGAAGATGGTGGAAGAAGGAGAAGAAATAGCCTAACGCCGATCGAAGAGAGGGAGCCCCACCTCTTGCGAGAGCAATGCCGTGCCGGGACAGGCCCGTCGAATGTTAAGGAGACGCGGGGAGCGAGCATAAACCTCGTCTAACCGTACCTCACCTCCACTCTCGGAGGCCGCTGCGCGGCCGGCGATCCCGTGTATGATTTCCAGCTGGTCTGCCATTGGTCGGCGGGTCCGTGCGCGGTTACCGCCTTCTCCATTAAACAAAACGCGCTGCCCGAAGAGGGATCAAATTAAAAATCGAAGGGGTTCGGGCCCTTTGCAGCGTGTTTTCGGCCTTGCCGCGGCATTGTTGCAATTCGCATGCTCCTTTTGCAAGCATCTGCTTGTTTGGCTACGGTCCGAATCGCACCTGCAATTGTTGTTCCTTACAAACACGTGGCTGTGAGGAAAATATTTTCGGGGCTCCATTGCGGAAATAACACGATACATGAATATCATAACGTAATAATATAATTTATATACTTTAATATAACGTTATCAATGGCTTAAATCTTCTAAGATAATTAAGTAAATATTAGAAAAATAAAGGATAAAGATAGTTTTATTATGATTTTAATTTTACAAACTAATATCTCATTGTCAGGTTATATCTTTATTGCATTCAATGTTAAGGTCTAAACTAGCTGTCCATATAGCAGTTAGTATCCCCAGTTAGCTCGAAATATACGGACTGTTTACGGTACGTCGCATATACCATCGTGATTGAAAGTGCAGGTTGAGTCGGTCGTGACCAACGCATTCGGAGCATAACGCGATTACAACCGCGTACATCATATACACGGCGCATCTTGAAAAATTCATGTTGGCATTCACGTGGCACAGCTTCATTCATATTTTATTTACAATTAGTAATTTAAATACGTCTCGTTCAGCTTGAGATTATCTAGTCGTCTTACATCTACAAATATTTATAAAGGAATTTTTATGTGTATATACATCTTTATTACTTGCGTAATTTTTTTTAAATCTAATTTCTTTATTTAATTAACATTTTTATTCATACTTTCTGCTCAACGAGAGTAGTTTATGCTGACTTTTACTGACAAGTACAAATGAACCCAATAAATATCGAATTCTCATCGTGTATGATGAGAAAGGGATGCCACTACTCGCGCGCTGAGAAAAGAACGCGATACCGATATCTCGGTATCTCTTAGGTTAAATCGTGGGGTTAACTCTTACTCCGCTCTCTTCTCGTCTTCCTTCGCGTACGATGCGCCGGGTGGCGGAGAAAGAGGGCTCAGCATTGTTCGCGGACAATGTAAGCATGTCCGGAACAAAGAGCGGTAATCGACCTGTGTAACATTTATAACGTAATGGGAGGGCCTCTCTGGCCCATAATAATATCAATTACTGGGCTCGCAGAAGAGCGAGGGAGACACTATGAGGATGGAGAACGCATCGGAAGGAGAATCGGCGAGGTTGGCGGGCGCGGGTGGAGGGCCTTAGATCGAGGGGAGCGGATCGGCGACGCGGATTCGCAGATCTGTCGGGCAGAAAATTGACGACGAGGCCCGCTCTGCCTCCTTCGGCCGACCAGCTGTCTTCGGGTTCGTAAGAGGACGCCGTGACGCACTCGTTAGGCCTCGTAATCGGAGAGTAACAAGATTCGCGTGTGAAGCACGACGATTTCGTGATTCCTGATTGCCCCAGTGGTATCCTGATAATACGCTATGGCTACTTAGATTTTTTTCGATAATGATCTCGTACGACGGCCTCTTAACAAGAACGCGTGTTAACCCGGCCTTTCACTTCATGAGATTTGAGAGTACAATCCGTATTACGTTGTACATTTGTCGTTTATTGTTCCAAATCATTCTCTGCAGACGCCAATGGATTTTATAAGATTTTTAATTAAAAAAAATATATATATATATACAACTTGCATAAATTACTATCTTTAACAAGAGATTATTTCAAGCAACGCGTATTAATTAAGGCAGAAACTTGGCGTCGATATTATTTTTTTTTACGTATTCCCGTAAAGGAAATTATGTGCAGAAATTAGAATACGATACTACGAAGATCGAGGAGATGATGATCCGCCGCCATGATTATTAGCATTAGGCGTGTCTGTCGCGCCTACGAATTTTGCAAGATCGTTTTTTGGGGTTTCTGAGCTCGACTGATGTTCGAGGCAGGTGGGGAGCAGCGTGATACCGGGCGAGAGTATCATAGTTTTATTCTTTCCACGACCGGGGAAAAAATGTAATTGGCTTGACCGAAATCTATCGCCGAGGGTAAAGGAGACCGCGCGAATGGGGGATGCATGGGGATGTGAACGAGGGAGAAAAAGCGCGTGTGCGAACGGGGCGACCTCCCGTAATAATAATGATTAGGACGACGAAGCGATCCACGAAAAAACGAACAAGAGAACATGGAGAAGGAGTCGTGCAACGAAGCACCTTCAGCACCGTTCCAAAATGGCGGCAAACAGGGAGGCTCGCGTGAAACACTCTTGTGTAACAAGACTCCTTTTTCAGCTGCAAAGCAACGTTCTCAGTCCGTTATTGATTCAGAAACATATTTGTCTCAATTACGAATTATATAATAATTTTATATAATTTATATAATTTTATAGAGTAATAATGTAACTAAAATAGTATTGATCTAATCACGAAATGCATACCCCTTCATCTAATACCGTCACTAAAAAAAAGAAATAGTAGGTACGTATTTTTATTTTAGTCAAAGTTAAAAATCATTCATTAGAGAAATGAATGATACGCTCAAGAGAGACATTCTCGCCAAGCTTAATCAAAAGTGTTTCTGAATAACGGATGTGTAGTCGTCGACGCATCCAGATTTACACAATCAGTCGCCAAGTCGACGGCAGTCAGCAGCGTAACGAGCAGGATGCGTGTCCTCTCGCTTTCGTGTCCTTCGTGGCGGTCCGGAAGAAAGTAGAAGCATTCCCGTGCCTGTAACGTATGCACGCGATTTTCTGCATCTGCCGCGTGTTCCACCTCTCTTTCCGGGCACCGCTAAAAATCCACTCTGCCACCACAATGCAGTTTCGGGCTTTCCGCGAAGCGCGCGTCAGGAGAAAAAAGCGCTGGCGGACGAGCGACCGCAGTTATGTCACTATTAAAAACGCATTAATCCCGAAATTCCGTGGTCCGGATCGCAGTGCGCTTTATGCTGACCGTTCCGGAACGCCGATGTTGCGTCCCGCGCGCTATCCGCCTATAGCTCGCAGCGCTATTACCGCACTCGCGTTTTTGCTCGCACGTATGTTGAAAAAAGCCGCACCGATTTCGCCGAACGCATCATCGTGGTGAGGGTTTACGCTGATGTGTGGTCATCGTGCCATTTCCCACGAATAAAGGGTGGTGCAATACGTGAAACTAACACTAGTGTGAGTTTAGTGTGCAATGCGTTGCCTTGAGGCTGTGTATCAGGTGATACAAGCGTTATTTGTTTTTCAAATTTATGTACTCAAATAATACTCAAAAGATTTAAATTAAAAAGAAACATTTTGAAGGATATAAAACGAAGTGTAATATTTAAATTAAAACTAAAATTAACAAATCAAAACGAAATATGATATTTAAAACGCGTAAAACGTACTTTGAATTTATATTAATTTTGAATATTTAAAAGCGTTTAGGAGAAGATACTAGATACCGGCGCAGATAATGTCCATTAAATAAAAGATAAAAAGTAAATGTATTTTGGATGTAGCAACTTGTGTCGTAATACGAATATAAAGTAAAAATAAAATGTTTTGTTTCAATGATATTTAACGAGAGAACTTCTCAGAATCTAAGGCGAAGTTTGCACTTGTCATCGCGGGAATCCAACGGCATTGTTCCGCACTTAGGATTAAAAGGCAGCGATTCAGTCAACCCTGACGAGGGGCGGCGGATGGAATGGATGCAATATTACGAACGTCATTGACAACGAGAGAATAACGAGCGACGCGGGAGAGTCGGGAGCTTCTAAAGCTCTGTTCGCCGTCACCGCCGCTAATGGCACTTCTCCAACCGACGAGGGGGAGATTTTAAGCTCGTTTCGCAGGAAAACTGTTGATTTTCCCTGAACGAGAAGTTACTTTTCTTACCGCATCATTTCTCGAATCATCGATCGATTGACGAATACATATTATGAGCATAAGAAAAGAAATCGCATTAAATGAGATCGCAATGGGGCGACAAATAAGTATATTTTATATCTGAGATTAAGTTTTATTTATTAATAGAATCCAAAAGAATTTTAACATTTAGAATACTTCGGTCTTTTTAATATTACATATTATACAGTTGATTATTTGAATTTAATGAGATTAAAAATGTTATAACAAGGATTAGCTATCAACAGAATTTTCTAACACTAAATTATACTTACGAAACCCGTCGATCGGCTTCGAATTCCACGAAGTATCACGAAGAATGAATAGAAAATAGTACTTAAGTCTAGGCGACCATCGTTTCGTCGAACCATTTTTAATAAGTTTATGGCACAAAACGACGCTAAACAGTACGAGTCACCCCGTGGTCAATCTCCCCCTTCCCTCTCTCCATTCCTAATGATGCATCCTGTAAAAAAAAGTATCATGTTATCCACGAGAGTTCGATGCAAGGAGGACAAAAGGACGAAGCGTCGGCAGAGTCAGGAGCGAAATCAGGATGGAGCGCGACGAGAGACACCCTTCTGTGTGCCTAATTCGATCGAAGCCTCATTATGAGCTATCTTAGAGCTCGTCCCGGCAAACCTAGCATTAGTATAAACACGGATCGGGAGTACCATTATCCGAGCCGCGGCGGTGGCCCGTTTTGAATACGAAAGGAGCAGAGATATTATGTTAATCGGCCGGACGATATTACAATATGCGATCGGCCGCATTGCTCCCTTCCCACAACAGCCTTTTTCAGAGTTTTCGCCCACGTATAACGTCTCTTACGCACATATGTATGTGCCTATCTCTTCGGGGCGAGAAAGCAATGTTGTAATAAAAAAAGAAAAGAGAAATAATTAATAAACGGAAGGAGAACGCGGCGTCGCATCGGGGCACAGTACCGCGGTATCTCATGAATATTTATTTGGGTCAAACTGGGACTATTCGAGGTAGCCTTTTGACGCTTCGTTAAGCGTCCGACAAAGGAGCCGTCGGCCGTGCCCTTTTTAACTTCTACAGAGTAATTAGACGTCGCGAAAATGTTCCACCTAGTCGTCGCCTAACTCGCAATGTCTGTTCTGCCGAAGTCGGGAGTAAATGCGCGATCGATGGGGTTGCCGAATCGAGATGAGGGTGGTCCGATACCGAGAAAGAGAGAGAACATCGCCTCGAATTCATGTCACCTTTCTCGTCTCGCCTTTGCAGATTAGGGGAATCTAAATTGCAGAGCGAAAAGAGTTAATCGCTCGGCCGACGATTGAATAAAATATTACATCCAGACGGATTAAATATTTCTCGCGTAAGATACTCGCAAGAAATATATACACATATCAATTATTCTTGATCATAGTGTTAGATCCATTAATTTAACCGGATTACACTATAATGCTAACTTCCGATAATTATGTAATCTATTATTACAGGATATCAATGCCTTATTCTTCAATGAATCGTCTTCAACGTGCAATTAACAAGGTATTAAAGTAGAGCTGGAGCTTTTTTGTACTTATATAATTATTCTTTGTTTATATATTATTTTCTAAAATTCCGCGGAATAGTTTTTCCGTGAGAATTCTTTCAAAGAGTGGGAGAAATACAGATTAGATGGAAACAATGTTGCGTAATCACGTAGAGGAATGATTATACACGTTAAATTCCTAGAAGTGATTTCTACATCGCTTTCTGCGGATCAACGCGTTCTCGCACGGGGCTATCAATTATTGAAGTAACTTTAATTGCAATCACATACGTAACCGCCACAGCAAATATATCCGCGATCTGTACTTACAATTACATCACGAATTGTATTCTCTACCCGTCGAGAGAGCTAACGCGCGTAATTTTAGGTCTTGTTACCTCTCTCATTGGTTATCTCTGAGCATTATCGAAGTGGCAATCATTTTCTCAAATGTTAGTGCGAAATCCCTCGAATTAAAGTCACAATAATATCGGTAGAAAATAACTGACATTTCCGATTAATCCTTTCATCATGAACAATTACATCTGATCGAAATTAATCTTCGATTTCTTTACATGACATAAATTTACTAGCTAATCAATGTGCGAGAAATATCAATTGCTATCGAAAGATCACGCAAGAGTAAATTCAAAGCACTGATATTTAAATCAATTGATTAACTTCACCAAGTTACAAAATACTCTAATATTTTCAAAATATTCTGTTAAAGATTAAGTATAATTGAATATAATTGAAAGATTAATATTTGTGATATTAATTTTTCAACATTTTTGTTAGTTCAATTTTTTGTATAGTTCTTGACAACATATGTTAAAATTTCTCCTTATGACACATCGTAGAAACGTTGTGTGTATTCTTTTGCGAAAATTTCGCAGTGGCTGTCTTTGAGTTCGAGCGAATTATATGGGTGGTAGAGTTGAATGAAGAGTGTAGGAGGGTTCGGCTACTGAGGGATCGTTGTTGCCATGGTAACACCAACCCCGTCCTCTGGTCGTTTGCCATCCCCCCCGAGAGGGATTCCTCCGACCGTCAGGGAGGGTGCGATCCATATCTGCTAACTCGGAGTCACGTTTGAATGGCCATTTTGTGTCTACATCTATCGAGGAATAATTCCGAATGCTGACAAGCTCATTATTGATGTCGATTAATTCAGAATATTTTTGTTTGTCTTATATTTCAAATATTCATGTTCTGGGGTTAAGATAAATGCTAAGAATTTGATGCTCTATTTTAAACTTGCAGATTGATCTTTACTAATAAATTGTGACAATGTGCCCTGTATTAATAATTCATAAATAGAAGAAAAACTATATTTTTTACTTATGTTAATGTAATATTGAATAAAAAGACATTGTACGATTAGAGAAAATTTTTCTGCCCGTTTGATTATTTCCGTGCAGTTATTTCCACTGAAGTAAACGAGTAAATTGTTCCTACATAAAGTATAAATATAGAGTGCGATAATACTAGGCGCGCCGTAAAAACAAAAAGTTAAGCTTCGCACATAAATGGTGCGTACAAAAGAACCCGCGTGTCAAAGTTGACTGGGAAAAATTCTGAAACAAAGAACGAGGAAGCAGTGATTAAAAACAATGTTGCATGCTGTTTCGTAATTGCGTGTTTTCGTATTTATATAATCTCTACTGAGTTCCAACTTCGTGAATTTACACAGTGATGATACACATGGCCTCTAAGTATTATTTGATGCACTTGATACACATCGTGCCGCGCGCCTTTTAATATCTGAAGCCGCACGACTGCGAAAAGAGAGAAAAAATATAATTAAAATCTTGCACATGTTGAACGTTTTAGAATTCTACAATAACATAGCAACGGAAACGTCGAAATGAGACGTTTCTCGATTCGTTTCTGACAATCAAAATTTCACTCGACATAAATGTCGGCGTAAAGATTCAATATATTTCAACTATTAAAAAAAAACAAAAAATATATCAAATGTGTAAAATTTAAATTTGTGAAAAAACATGAAAGAAGAATTAATTCTTTCAAATTAAAAATTTTTCACGTTCACTAAATTATAAAATATCCCTGTAATGAACAGAAAAAGAAATATAAAAAAAAAATTTGATTAGATTGCTTAAAAATTTGTCTACATTCTATAGTATTTGAAGAAAAATACAATGTCCATGAACGGCAATTATTACCTACGCTTCGTGGCTATCATCACTGGCATCATTAAACGAACGCAACGGCGGCAGTTAGACCGTCAACACCGATAATGTCCCACGTGATTAATTATTCCCTGACATTCACACCTCGCGCCGAGGATCATGCTCGCTCAGTGAGGAAGCATCGCTGGATAATTAAGAAACAATTGTTTCCAGCGCATTAATCCGGCACTCTCGCAAGCGCGGCACGTGGAATTTTCAATGACGCTTTTGAGAACTCTACGGAGTCCACTCCACGCCTAACCCTTCCGAATGTGCATGGGGGTGCACTGTCGCGATATGTCTGCATTGGCCCTCAAGCACCCAATTTTGAGAGTCACGCTCTTACAACTTGTTACGTCGTTAAGAGGAAAATAATCATGCAGACCATTAACAAAGAGTACACCACAGACGATATATGTCGCTCTACGCAATGTACAGATGCTATCGAATTTACACATCGCTTCGGGCTACTTCGTACGTATTTAAAGTAATCAATGTTTTAACACCAATATTCTTATTACATACATGATAAAAGTCTGATTATATGCAACGTGTATAAATTGGCTATTTAATAAAGTCAAGAACACATGTTCGCCTTCAAGTGCCTAATATATTATAATATAATTATTTGAATTAACATAAATCCTTATTAAAAATATTTCTCTTGAAATTTAAGTGGGTGTTTCTTCGAAGAAAGAAATTTGCACCTTAATGTATCTTCTTTTGCATGCACGTGTATCTAATTTCTTATACATTCACAAGTGCTCTGATACGTTACCGTATCTGGCGCTTGATTACGCATGTAATAGCCTACGAGAGAAAAAAGCGAATGACAAAAAGTGAATTTATTCCCTGCTTTGCTATTATATAACAACGCGGAAAAAATTAGTTCTTCTCATGGTGGAAAAAAAATTGCTATTCTTGAAAAAATAACATTTTATATCGTTTCTTATGTTGTACGTTTCTTGTGCATATTTATTCATGCTTATGCATAATATTCTGATATAAAAATTATTTTCAATGGATGAAAAATTCTCTTTCTTTTCTTCTTTTCTAGAAAATCTAAAATATTCGCGTCTTCGTAATTAAGATTCTAAAATTGGTAGAATTAAATTCCCTTTATAGCCTGTTTAATTTCGCTAAAGAGAGAAATAATAACAGAAGAAGCATGCAAATAAGACATGAAAATCACGAAATTCTCCCCCATCGTGGAAATTGCAACTTTCTGGACGACTCTATTTTTTTCTACGATTACAGCTTCATGCAAAGGGAGCGAAAATCCCGATCGAACTATTTAGCCGCCCTTGAAGAATCGTCCCTAAGCCAGGGGTGAACAAGGAAGGGAGAAAGGGCGTAGATATCCCTTCGAGCTCGCTCGAGGCAGAGCTGCGTGGTGGAGGCCCATTTGCGATGCGAGTAACTCCACACCCCCCGAGATATCTTCCACCTTCTCGGCGGGCTGCTTCCTATATACCTATACGCGCGGTGGGCGATGCACATGCAGCCAGACGCGGGCAGAACCTATCTGCCATGCACGATCGCTCGGTTGCATATAGGCTGAGACGCGCAGCACGTCATTACGCGCGCGGAAAGCAAAAAGACGAGCGCCTCACGGCCGGCCAATCGCCGTTCGCGTGCTAATGAATCTGAACCGGCCCGACCAATGGTGGGGACCACGTATACACCGTTCCCGCTCATGTGCCCGATGTAACCCTTGCAGCTACGTCGCGGAACCAGCCAAGGGTGTGGTGCCCTTCGATCGGGGACTCGAATATCGCATGAGATCGGGGTTGAGCGCGAATTACCGAGGAGTTTTGCGGCGCGATTTTTCGGCTGATAATGTACGCCGTGTTAACCGCTCCGGGTCAAAATATTAACGTCGTAATGCTGAGATGAGCGTAAAATCGGTTTATTAGATTCGAATTAGTTAAGCCGAGCCTAATTTCCTATAAACTTTTTTTTAATAAAATACTTGTTTTATGAACCAATGGAAATACTAAAAAAGAGGTAAAACTCATCGCGATCCTTCTTTACTGTCAGATTTGCGATAACGATAATCAGTATATGATTGAATACCGATCTCTTTTATCCGCGATAAAACAATATTATAATAAAAATCAATTTTTCTTAAATTTTTTCGTTGAAATTAAGCATACAACTTTTCCGATGTTCTCACTATATGCGAATCGTATGCACCGCGATCATTTAAAAATGAATTCGCATTATTAATAAGTAACTACGTGTTGTCCCTGAGGCCCACCCTAAAGGTGTACGTAGTAGGTTCATGCCGGGGAACTCACGCGACTGCATGAATTTTTTATTGCCTACCCCTATCCCATAAACATCATGCTCGCCCGTCGGCAACGTTACATAAGCAGTAAACTTAAATTTCATCTAAACGCCGACGTACGTCGAATCAGTCACCTCCCACGCGGATATTCACATATTTCTTTAAAACCGGTAATCAACGTACTTCAACATTTGTTATTCGCATCGCGAATCGAGGTCAATGAATCGAGGGGCACTCTTTACTTCGAGGGAGCATCGTCCTTACGCTCGCAACGGGTGCTTCTCCCCAGAACAAAGGTACAAATTTATGCCGATGTCATCCGTGCGTTCTCTCTCAGTTTCCGAATTGCCGTCGCGTACGAGACGCGCGCCTAGACAGAGAGAGAGAGAGAGAGACATAGAGCCAAGGGGAGCAAGGATATCTGGGAACTTCGGGAATGCCGCCTATGTATGTACCTGCGATACGACATGTAAAACGGCTGCATGCGCGCGTGCATGAACGCACATTGCCGTGCAGCACAGCGACGCGACTCCGCGCCGCGGCTCCGCGCTCGGTGCATGTGCATTGCCGCCGCGGTAGAGAGCGGCGCGGAGCGGAGTGCAGCGGAGTCGGAGAGGCGCTCAGGGCTATTATTATGGCGGCAGTAGACACTCCCTCCTTATCGCCGGTTTCCAGTACGAGTCCCAGACGAACGAACGAACGAACGAACGCTCGCTCGCAGCTTCGCTCACTCGCCATCATTATGTTTTCCGCGGCCGGCAAGAACGCAGAGAGAGAGAGAGAGAGAGAGAGAGAGAGAAAGAGAAAGAAAGAGAGATAAAGAGAAAGAAAGAGAGAGAACGGGTACTGTATTTCCGTATACATGTCCTGCATGTGCATGTGCAAGTATGCTGCGATGGAGAGACGAGCGCGTGCACACGGGCGTGGATACCAACGCGGCCAACATCGAATCTTTCTCTCTTTTCTTCATTTTTTATTTCTGTAAATGTATCTCCGTGAGCTCCTCGATGCCTCGCAGTTGATAGTTTGGAGAAAGACCCCTAAGCATCTAGATGAAAAGTGAACTGAATTATATCGTCTCTAAATTTTGCAGCGCTCCGTTTTCTATCAAATAATGTAGCAATATCTTTTTATAGCAGGAAACACGATTGCTCGCATGAAAAAAAAAAAGAGAATTTTGTGGCAGGAAACTTGAGTATATTTCGAAGAAGCGTTATTTCTTATGGCGCGGTGCATCGATATCAATGTAATTTCCGATTCCAGAAAATACGAGACGGCAATCGTTCGCGACGGCGGAAGAGCCGCTATTTCGCAAAAAAATATGGCGAATAAGGAGTTAACGTCGAGATATGAATTAGACTGAGCTGTAGGGCGGCTTATATGTGTCGCTTTCTTAAACTCTTTTTTTTACGACCACAGAAATTATAGCGCATACACGTGCAGTAGCGGCACACACGGTCGCGGCATGAACGGATCGCTCACGGGTGTGGACCAGAACGCGGTCACCATTGAGCCGTACGTTCTTTCATTTCCTTAAACACAGCTCGGCGAGCCCTGATACTTTGTAATCGATAGTTGTACGAGAGAGGTATAAGCATGTAGTAGAAACTGGACTGACCGGAATGGCAGACCGCAGAAGCGCGGACGTCTGTCATTATTTCGAATAATAATGGTTGCTTAGCGTAGTAGTTTAGTTGTAACGCTGACGTTTGCTCTCCCAAGATTTAGTGAGAAAGCACGGCCTTTCGTAACTTCCAAAGTTGGTACGCTCTACATACCATTTGTGTAAAATAAATTCAAGTCGAAATTAAATTGTAGATTTTACTTTAAGAGGGAATATTAAAAAAAATAAGATTTATATTTATAAAATATAATTTTTTCAATGCAATTTAAATGTTATTATTAACTGAAATCCTATTTTAATTATATTTTTCGGTCAATTGATTGTTCGATGTAAAATAAATTACATGATTTTGAAAAATAATTTTGCGATTTCAAGTTGGGAACAATACGTCTTGCTCGGAAAAAAAATATCTTGCATATAGGATCAAATTAGGGAATTTCCCTCGTAATAAAAAGAAAAATTCTTGTATGAATACGGATTTGATAAATTGCAAAAAAAGAAGTACATCGCACGATGGCATCATCTAATTGCTCACGTATCTTCGCGGAAACCGTGCTTGTTTGTCGCTTATTTTTTTTTAATTTCTACAAGGCGCTTTAAACCTTTTGGCGTACTGGCGTTTACATCGATAACGATATCAACTTGAACCATCACGCTGATTGTCTTCCGGAAGAAATCGCAGTTTCGCTGAAAAGATCGAGATAACGCTCGATCGCAAAACCATGCGCGCGCGCGCGCATAGTGATTAAATACAATGGGCGCGATCATTATAATCCGAGATCAGATAATATTGAAGGCGATCGACTTCACGACGATACGCGAAGCGAGCACGAAGATAACAACTCACCGAGTCTGTTTTAGGTCGTTTCCATTATCATGACACGATCTAAAAGTTAACGCGCCAGCGAGATTGATTCTAACGGCAATTTCATTCTGGAATGAATCCACAGAATCGATTGTGCACGATAATTATTGTGATTTATTTACTCCGTGTAATGTCGCCGCCTAAGCTGCAGCTCGTTTCCCATTTGCTCTTCCTATCTGAGAGATACAGTTAGCCTATTATTACATATCTGATTATCAATCGCGCGTTGCCGATTACTTTTAAATGAGTATACCTGCTTTATTGCTTTTAATACAATTAACGTCGATACGATCGGTAATGCTTATTCAGATAAATAGATAATTCTGTGCAATTTCTCTTTCGCGATAATTCTTATTGCACAATTCATTTTATGGATTATTTCGTTTATTAAGCATTGAGATATTGTCATGTAAAACATTTTCTACAACGAATCAAATTTAATTTCTGAAATTAAATTCTGAAATGAGAACAAAATTATCGCCTGATATTTTGATTTATACAACAATTCTAAATGTGCAACAAATTAAGGCTAATCTTATTTTTTTATGTATTTATATTTTTTTGCGTAACCCTTACCTTCTGATGGATCTCTACTGCATGACTCTTGCGAAATAGTTTCCCGGAGCTGTTTCTAAAAATTCAGGGATGTCCTTCGCAGTCGAGTAGATGCTGAACTCACAGATATCCGCAAACGATCGGTTTTTAAGCGACAATTATTGTCCTACTCTCCAAACAGTACAGCCTAGCCGGATTTCCAAGTTTCGTGAAGCTCGGCACGATGCCAGTATCTGCGATGACTGAAGCAAAATATTGAAAGCGATTATTACAGCTAATTGCTAGGATTTCGCGGATCGGAAATTTAAGAAAAGAAATAGGGCGATCCTATTATTTAGACGAGTCCATAAATTGTATGTAATAACTCACAATTTATTACATCGATATAGTGATACATTAATCTAGCATTTTAATATTCTAAGAGATCTTTCAACAAGTTTTCTTTTATGAATGCGCTGTATCCGATACTAATATGGCAAAGAGAGAAATGTCTTCTCAATCGAAAGAATGACATTCGCTTAAGACTGACATTTAAGAAACGCTAGACAGATTTTCTCTTCTTGCATAATCAAAGTGACTTACGTGTTACATACATACATCTATATGTGAAGTAACTGAAGCCCTCACGTGCAGCACCTTGAATACTTTGACATTTTTTTCACAGAAGTATAACGATACGATCGATTGACACTGCCATTATCTGTCAATGGGTAACTCTCTTTTTCGTTCAATGCGTGAGAACTGATGAATGAACGTTCGTCGATGACGCGTTTATGTAATCGCTAGCAATCACATATATTTTCTTCAGCAATTGCGATGTTGTTCAATTTTCATTTGATTTCCTTGTTTCCTCTATTTGGAAACTGAATTTGCTGTTATCTTACGCTCACGTGATAAGATCTGTCATTAAATTGACAGTGATTGCAACAGATCGATAAATATGTCGAAAGAAATTCAGGGAACGACAAATCTGAGTACAACAATCGTTTGCCATTCCCTCAGCGACGACAACACTGAACGTACGTGTATTCAGAACGACATGTGCGCCATGCAGTCGTCTACATCTTGTGCAACACGCACGAGGAGGAGACCTTTTCACTGGAAGTCGTCGAGGGCCACTCTAAACAAAGCCATCGGCAATGCTACGTCGCGCATACAATCGACAATACATCACAGCAATCGATTCACAAAATAAGTCATCAGAAACGTAACCGGTGAACCCTATCTGATATTGCTTGTATATAAAATATTATATGGACAGGATGCGAGACGGTCGAAACTGTTCGATGTTTTCTTTAGTCCAGACGAATGTAGTCTTTAGCAGATTTTCAATTCAGTCAATCGATTGTATTGGTCCGGATAACGAATCACAAAGCTTCTAAAGTATCACTGCGTTACACCTGTCCCACGTAACACACGTGAGCGGTCGCCATGTTCCATCGCACAATACACTCATATCACCGAAGAATAAATTGAAGACAAAAAAGAAATAAGAAAGAGAATGTGTCGTGGTTCACTCTGGAGGAAGAAGTATCGCGATAACGTGATGCGGATATTCCGGTAGTGCGGTCTCGATATGGCCTCGGTAACTTTCTTCCGACCGTTACTTTTTTTGTGTTCGCCCCGACTGACTGACCGCCATGTCTCGGTCACTCACACCACGAAGAAGAAAGTTCTCCACCGCAAAATCGAACTCGAATGAAGAAGAGGAAACGCGCTCTGTCGTGCAAGCAGGAGCATGTGACAATCTGCTCGCATCGAGGACCGAGGAGAGACTCTATAAGGTGGTTTCCATCCCCCAATAGCGCGGCTGGCGCGCTGGCGGTCCCGACGCTGCAATCATTCCCCGGTAATGATTGTCATTACCGGGCACGGGAGGGCGAGCGAGAGCGGGTGGACGAACGGAGCAGAGGGATTGGCCTGCATTGCGATTGCGTTTCTGTCTGGTCCCATTGGCCGACAAACTGCGACTACGGACGCGTCTGTCCCTCAACGGACGATGCGGCGACCTGCACCGGTTGGTGGAGGCTAAGTAATATTCCCCTTTTTTGGATCATCTTTATTTGATAGGAATCGACCGTAATCGCGGGCTTCGATTGTTGGGCCTCAAGTACTTTCAGGGAGGGACTCGGGTCGATGAAGATTGTGTTTATCGATTTTTGCTGCGAAGAGAGGAGAAGAGAGCAAAAGAGAGCTCCAGTTGCGTTTTTTGCAATCCGCAGGCGGTAGACTTTGATTAAAGAGTTAAGATATGAAGCTGCATCAAAGTGTTATCAATGCAACTCTTTACGAAAAGTTAAAAATGTATTAAGTCTCTATTACAACTATAAATCCACAAAACTGTTAAGGCTAAATAGTTTACAAATTGATTGAAATACTTTGTCAAATGTTTATTAACAGATATTTTTAAATCGTATATATACAATAAAGAAAAAAAGAAAAATTAAAATCATAAAAAATTATACTAAATTACAGATATTACAAGTCGCTAAAGAAAAGGTTACATAATTTTTACAATAACGATGCAAATTTACGCAAAAGCGAGTGATTAAAGAAACGTGCCACTCTGCGCGAAAGCAACCCTCATTCTCATCTCGACCCGTGCCCATTCATTACTACATCTGTAACACTCACGCGTGGCCATTGAGCGGAATGCAAGTAGCAAATTAACCTGAGATGCCCGGCTAACTTTTCTGAATGGAAGATTACTGATTCGTGCGTTCACAGAATCGTTCAGTATCTATGGCAAAGTCCGCCTCGCGTTTATCGGCTTTTTCTATGTCAATAATAAATGTATGATTCAGTGGTCTATGATAATTTATTCTAAAATCTTTTCCCACGATAGAGGATCTCTGATGCACTGCATGAGAAGTAAGCAGTTTTAATCAATTGCTTTAATCATACTCTTTATATCTTTTCAATTTTCAATAACTTATAGAAATATGTTTACTGTGCATTAAAATTTATATAATTTTAATCTTTCTTTTAATATCTATTTTATTATATTTGTAGTAATCTCTATAATTTTATATTAAAGTTCTCTCTCTTTCTCTCTTTCTTTCATATACATACTCATATTAATATTTCTAGTTCGTATTAGTAATTGCCAATTGCAGTCATGAAGTATGCAATTAACAAATTTGCTGAACCAAAAGTTATCAACCCGACTATGCGAATTTAAAATGTCGACGAAAAGAATGAAAATCGATCCAGGAGTGAAAAGCACGGAAGTACCAAGAGGACACATCAAAGCAACAGATATCATGGTAGGGGCCTTTCATGGCGGCCATTATCGCATTACTTCCGCATGGCCGAACGTCATTTACCTCACACTCCCGCGATGATTTGAGGGCAACCGAACCACCGACTCAACCCTTCGCACGCTCGTGGACTATTGGGGTCCATTATATTGCAGCAGCATTGGTCCGTTGTCAAGTTCACTGTTGAACCAATCAGCTATAATTTCTAAATACTTTATCCGAAATCAACAAACATTTGTATGCTAAACATAAAAAAGTTAACAAATTATTTATTGAGAATTGATTATATTAATTGTTCTATAGATAAATATAAAATATATTATTATGTAATAGTTAAATAATAATAAGTGAAATAGGACCGATATGTTAACTCGAGTCGAAATTTTGCTACTAATACATAATTAAATAAAAAAGGCTATTTTCTTAATATTTTTTCTTTAATATTTAACACTGAACTTGACCCTTTGAAATCCTTAAACTTTAATCTTAATTCTCTAAAAATTTAAAAATCCATTAGTAAATCATGCAAACGAGTGAGAAAGTAAGTAAACTTATAATATTACTACAATATATTTAAGAATTTATGTGGGGTTAATTTTTTATCGCAATATTTTATACTTTTTATCGTCTTAAAAGCGCATCGTTCGTATTACATTTTCGCAAAGTACGCGGTGCACTTTCGAAGCAAGGTGGAAAATCGGTTCGCGTCGTCTCTTAAAATCCATGCGAAGAAAAATCGGCCGAACGATCTCACGCTCGATTATCTCCGCGGGCGACATTATCAAGCCATTAGGACCACCGTAAAGCTCACCGATGACGCTCTCGTTGCATTACCGACTCGTCATCGGATTCAAAATTTCAGCGTGGGCGGGCGCGACGAAATGGCTCGTCTCCCTTCTGAGAGTCTCCTTTCCACCTCGTTCCCATTCTCGTGCTCTTCTCTTCCGCCATCGCGACTCGCGCGACGACCACATTAAGCACTTTGCAACGACAATTTACGATACATTTGCCGGTGGCATACTTCCCCGCGAAAAGTTTCCCGAAGATATAGGGATGGTGAATTTTTACGCTAACGTCGTCGATATATCTTATATTCACAATGATCGCTTAACTTTCCTTTTTATTCAAGCAAGTAACGCATATTTTAATAGATAGAGATGTCATTTGCTGCGCAAAAAAGAAACGGTAGAGTAATGCTACATTAATTTCGAGAAGTATGTATGCTATTGTTATTGTAAATATAAGTTACAAATTTATTAAATCACCTATACATTAAATTTATTATAACTAGTTAAATTAATAATATCGCTTCTCCAAAAAATTTATCACAAACAACAATTCGAATAAAGTTTTTTTATCAGAATTCGAAATTATAAAATGTTCTTACATACTTAAATACATGATCGGGATTGTAGATTGGGTGTTCATAGCTTGTAACATCAGACGATAATTAAGTCTATCTTCAAAAAGCGCCTATCAACGCTCGGATTACAAAGCTGCTTTCCACGCGCGCGGCCGAGTAGGAACCCACGAAAGTTGTAACTCGAGCAACGAATGCGCTCGTGGATTGTTAATTAGGAGGCCCAAGTTTGCGAGGTAATCAGGAATCGCATTTCACTGGTGTACCCCGATGTGCCGCGCACGAAGTCGATTCATCAGCGGGGTGAACGGTTGTCATGGGGATGCGACCCGCCCTTTATGCCAGCCCCATGCAAACCTGCGCATTTCTCGAAAACTGTTTCCCTCACCTTTCGAATACACGCGAAAACGCAGTTCCTTTAGATATATAGCCACGAAATTTCCCTGTGCTTCCGTTTACTTTCCTAATTGTTATTCGGGGCGAATATTATCTACTGCTACTGCTTAAGATAAGAAATACAGCAAATATATGTATATTTAAATCACATAATAACAGAGTTACCAAGACCTTTAATAATATTTTTAAATATTGCAAATATAATGATAATGATCAATGATAAAAGTAATAGCCATAACTTTATTAACATTTATTATTTTTTATTAATTACCTATTTACAAATAAGATTGCTACACATACGTACAAATAGGAAGTAGAAACAATATTTGACTTGCCATTTCTCCATTAAAATTCATATCGATATAATATAAATTATTCAGATACACAAAAATTTCTTTTACAATTGTGAGATATCTTTCTCACGAGAAGTATAAAAATAGCGAAAAATTTCCAATTACGCGAAACAAAGGCGACGCAACTGGCACAATACGAGAGAAGAACAAAAAAATAGCTTCATCATATCTCGAGCATCCCACCTTAAAAGCCTCCTTGGCTTTAAGGACTTGTAACAGTCTTCCACAGTGTCTCGGATGGGAAGAATCGTTTATCGGATGCAACGATCTCGTTCACACGAGGATTTTCCAAGATATCGATCTCTGAACTATCCTATATATTTGAGACGAACTATATTCGCTAAAGTCATTCCTATATTGACGATTTTACATATTTTTCTTGAACATTCTTTCCTCTTCACACGCTTTTGTTTTTCTTGACCTGAATCTGTATTACGATCAAGTGCTTCAATTATTTCAAGCTATTACAAACTACCTGTGGCTGATCTAATTTCGCTTCGCTTTAACAAGCAGACATCCGATTAGAAAGATACCTACGACGATGTTTCCTTTCATCCGCTAAGTATCTATAATTGTACGGCAAACGGACACACTCGTAAAATTAATCGCTTCCTGCACTAGACAAGTCTAGGGACTCTCGTTTTGGCGTTGAATGATGAAGATCCGCACCTCGCCTACACTCCGACACGCCGTGTGTCTAATTTCGATCTTTCTTTCCTCTCTGACTCTATGCAATGCTCCCACGATTTGTACAGGTGACACTCCTTAAAAGATAAGTACGCTACGTCCTTCGTATTTGAGCCGTCGTGTCTTTTTATGAAATTATTATTTATAAAAATGAACTGTATTTATCTAATGAATAATATAAAGAAAATTTATAAAATATCGAGAATTATTTAAAATTGAATTTATTGGACAGCGAATGAATAAAAATTGGCAAACACGTAAAAATATTGGAATATATTTAATTCGGCGCCGAAAGGATTAATATTTTAATGCATCTTCCACCTGTCGTCACATTATGAGTTACATCGTTCAAGTTACATTGTACCGCTTTCTTTTCTTCAGAGTTACGGGGTGAGGCCAATGTTACTTCGCTTGTTCGACTCAATACTCGCCTGAATCGCCAAGATGAGAAGAGCCCCCTGCTGTGTGTTGTCGGCTACCCGGCTACCTGCCGTCCTCTCTTGAGGTCCGCCTAAGGCCTCGCATTCATCATCGCGGACCACCTCCGGTGACACACGACGTATCGAGATTAACGCAGCATCCGCGTCCGGCAGCTCCTTCTTACGCTTATCGAAATTCCAGCACAACAGTTACGCATCCTCCGTTCTTTTATCCCTCTCTTACATTTACGCGGGATTAATTACCTGTGTCGCGCATTCGCGCGACGAAGAAGCTATCACCCAGACGTTTCTTGCATTACAAATGCTGCTACACGTGTTTTCTCACATGACGTCGAGTCACCAATCTGGCAATTTACCCGATAATGGAAGGTTCGATTCGAAATGACAACTTACGAGGTGTACATGGTATTGAATAGCGGCGGTATTTATGGAGACATTCGAGCTTGAAAGAAAAAAATTAACGTTAACGTACGTGAAAGAAATGAAGGTGGTTAATAACATTGTAGGGACGCGTACCGCGTGGAACCGGTCGGCGCGAAGAAACTTTCGCGGAGCAGAGATTGATGCACGACAACGTAGTTAATCCTTTTTTTTTCCGCCGTGATATCGTGTACTTACATATACGCGTAATCTCTAATATGCATAAACAAGATTGATGGGTACCACGTGCACGGCAAGAATTCGAACTTCCGCGAGGAGAGAACGTCCTTCAGCGCTGAGGACGCGCCGGGACACGTTGGTGCCGCCAGGCCGGGGATTAATCCTTCTCCCGGGATTTTTCATTGTCGACACCGACCGGTTCATTCCTGAACCCAATAATTACGTAGCGCTCGATCGGCTCGACCTCGGTGGCGAAACGACAGGCGTTATGCTTCTTCTTCTTGCTTCGTCGCCTTCTCCACGGAGCCGCGGAAGGATGCTCCGCGTAATGAGGGATCGAGTAGCGGGTCTCATGATAATGCAGTTAATTAGGAATATGTACATTTCTCCCGAGAATACTGAAATGTTTACAAAAGAAAGCTTAATGAGACATCTTCTTCACAAGTCTAAGGTTTATCGCAATTATGTCAAAGATGTACGATCTAGTCCTTACTGAACAGGACGGCAACATGCAATTGACATTCGATTGATCGAGTATAATGGTCAGCGTAATTTAACAATAGAGTTATGTTTAAGAACTAAATTTTATTTTATTTCTACTTTTGTAGGCGTGATCAAATATACTGGTTATTATAATAGAACTCAATACTTTATAGCTTATAATAACCAGAATATTTGATCAGTTCTACAAGATTTTTCTGATTCGTCCGTTTTTAACCAGAATTTTTTTTTCAGTGCGGGTTTACATAATAATTAAACATTAATATAAGTGATGTGTAATGTAATTTTATTTATTATTGTCACAACTGACACACACACACACACATATGTACATCCTTTTTCCTCATCACAATGCTGCCAAGCTTAACAAATAGCGGTGTATCCCGCCTCGGAATTGCATCGCGCCAAAGAAGGCTCGCCGCGCGACAATTCGATCTATCGATTAATCCCGCCGCGACGGCTGTCCTGAAAGATACATGATTCCCGAGTAATAAACGTAATTACAAATTTAACGCGTTCGACGCTCCGAGTCGGTAAATATACGCACACGTCCTTGGACGCGTACGCAGATGAACCGCGTCGAATCGCGGAAGAATCGAGTGCCGTCGCCGGGAAAAAAAAATGGCAAGAGAGGCGGGAGGCGGGGGTATAGCGAGCACAAAGGGCGCGCGACTTAGTTCCGCATGGACCTTTGACGACCACCGTACGTTGACGCCCGTCTCTCACCCTCTTCACATCCTTCTGCTCGTCCTCCCTCTCGTCCGCCGCTACACACGGCCTCTCCGCTCCGCGTCTTCCATCTCGCGCTTCCGCCGCGAGCTACACGGCACCGCCGCAGCGCGGTGACGATGATTAATCGTCGCACCTTTGTCTCGCGATAATGAGATTTCGGTTTGCGCAACGCGTCCACCTGCGGGAGCTACTCTCTCCTTCCTTTATCTCGGATCGTTCGACATTCCCCTCCCGCTTCGGTGATGGGGACGCGACGGTTTGCGGGGTTTGCCTCCGCGGAGATCTACTCTCGCGGAGGCTACTATTAGGAATATCAAAGAGCCTGAGAAAAGAGCGAAGGCCTGTAAATTATGTACATGTTACGCGAGTGTCATTAGGAACCAATCCTGTCTAAGGAAGCCCGTCTCGTGATCGCGCGACTAAATTAGGAAAAGTTGTTCACGTGCGCACGGTAACCGCACTTCTCATTTATTACGTGAAATATAAGTATCGCGGCGATAGGTTTTATCCCGCGGTCAATCAATCGTGTTCGCGCAGCGAGGAAAAAAGATCGGTTGTCGGATAAGAACGGCGAATGTAAGAAAATGTTCAGGTGCCTCTCTTTCATCGGTGTAATTACGCGATTACTATAACGCGTGACTTATCTCGCTCTTCGAGCGAAAGTATTTTTCTCTAAAGTTTATATCGGAAGGGGAGCGAAAGGGGCCCCCTCTAATTGCGCGCGGCCGCGTTGCAAGCCCGTGCCCCGTGCGGAATCGCGCTGTTAAGGAAGCGGGCATGTGCATATACAGATCCTCACGTCCCGTGCTCGAGACGCGAACGCAGGGAAGCGTGGAACATTTGACTACGGGCTGTCAGAGTGTCAGCCAAGCCCATCCTCTTTCGTAACGTAGGAAATATTGTAATTGCCCCGCGTGGAGTTTCCTCCGTGACATACGCCACCCGGACATTACCCGATTCGATTCCCAAGAGGTTCATAAACCTCGTGCCCTTGAAACCAATATGTAGCTACCATCAAAACACAAATGTGTTTAAGATACTAATGATCTTCGATTATTAAATGGAAAGAAAATTATCCTTTGCCAGATATATTAAAGCTATGAATAAACTCAAAACGAGCAAAAGCCTCCTAAAAGTAATTAAATATTTTTTAGAAGCTTCTAAATAAATTTCTATAAATATAAAACTTATAGACTTTTTATTTCATAAAAATTGCTATCAATTAAAACAGTCTAAAATGAATGAATCATCAAAAAGATTAACTGTGTTCTGTTTATAGCGGCAAGATTGCGTCTGCATTCTTAAACAGCAACTTCCGAATTCCACGGATGCGCCCTTTTCGTTCGTTCCCATAGATTCAAACCAGCGGGGAAATAAATCACACGGCGAAGAAAAGAAGAAAAAGGAGCGAAAAGGTTGAGAAACGTGAGGAACACGGTGCTCCGTTTGTACAGGCATGTCACAGGAACCGATTGTTCCTCTCTCCCTTTTCCTAAAACAAGGCGCGTGGAGTTAAAAGATTCGTCAGCCAGTCGGCCCTTACAAAGCGATTCCGCCCGTGCTGCAATCGATTGTTCGATAATATCAAACTCATTTGTCAACCGCGGCGAGCCGTTTAAATGCAAATAAAGCAAAGTGGTCAAGCTGATTGTCACGCAGCGTCGGAAAGTCTGCAACAGAAAGTCGGACGCGGCTCTTCGAGCGCGACTCGTTTCTCCGAATAGGAATTTCTCAATCTATGTCGTGACTACCTTTTACCTATATAACTTCGGCCAGTAAATGTTTGTAATTACAGCATGCTTTGAATTAATTTATTGAATTACTTTTTAAATGTGCAAAATATGTTCTATCTCTAAATAATTAATCCGGAATTTTTCAAAATACGAAAAATATCGTAGATTTTACAATTTATAAAATATACGAGTAATCGGTGACTATTTTTACAAATTCTTATTAATCTCATTAGTTCCTTTCGGAATTATCGGAGTGCAGTACTTAATTGCAATAAGAAGAAACACAGCGTCTTTTTGCTCTTCTTCATACGAAGAAAAAAGAGAACAGTGAAACTCCCTACAGCGACGAGCATCCATCTTTTCCTTTTGGTCTCCGAGACAAACGAGGCAAACTGCAAATCGAAAAGAGAGGGGAACAACATCGAGATGAATAGCATATTAAAAAAATAATAAATTAACACACTCTCGTGGGGGTCTCTTTCTCAAAGTAGCGCCGCCATTGTGCTTTACCGTACAACATAGCTACTGTTAATTATGGCATGCCGCCGTTGTGTGTATCCTGGCGGCGGACACATCACTCACCGCATCACGTCGATTCAGACGTTCAATCTAATAATCGTATGAAATAAAAAGAGATCAGGCCCTTCGAGAAACCGATATAGATATGAATGAGAGAGAAGAATTTGTTTTTCAACAAGAAAAAAAAATTATATTTTTTACAATTCTTATAAATGTTCTTTCAAATATTGTGCATTATATAATACATGCATTATTAAGTAATTGCAACATTAACTGTACGTGTATTATATCATTCTATTTTTCAAAATCATCTTTTTTATATTAAATAAAAGTTTTGCAAATCTGTCCAGGACTTTTAAAAATTAATTCTGAAGTACAAAAACGGAGGTAAAAGTTTTCGTGCGACTTGGGTCTCGAAGGAAGAAAAAAACAATCCGAATAATCCGATTCCCGGGAAATAGAAAAAGTTGAAAGAGCGTGACTCTTTCCCATTTTATCTCCATCATCATTCGTTTCTTCGACCCATCATTTCACCATAATCCGACACGGAGATCTGAAAAAAGATTGGCCGGTATGTAGATTTTACCTGCTATCTGTTGTTGCGAATTTTTTTGACTTGTGCTATCTAGATGTCACGCCACTTGCTCGTATTCTCATTTTATTCTTTTATGCAGTTGGATATATGTATGTTGGATATATTGTATAATTAACAAAGAAATATGTACAGCATTCATATTTAAAATCGAAAGAACTGTGAAATTATACATCACTATGGAGATCGTCAAATACATCACTCTTATGGGCACAGAACGTAAAAAGGGAGGATCTGAGAAGTCTTTATCACAGCCTTTATATTTGATGAGTACCTTTTATGTATGACATAAAACACTAGCACGAATCTTTATTAAAACGAAAGGGATGAGATTCAAGATTTATATCCACGACACATTTTTGATAATATCAAACGATAGAATTAACTGTAATACTTTGACTTGCATTAAAACTATATACATTTATACGTTTCATTTAATTTGTACATGTCAAATAGTGTACATTAATTACTTCTGATACTCATCAAAGACCAGAACGGAAGACTAGAGCCTATTCCCACGCTTTCCTCTCGAACGGATGTCAATATACGTACAGGTGCGTTAAACACTAGACAAAGGGAACAAATGCAAGTGATGATCTAGTGTGTACGAGTACAATTCGTGTCATTGGAGGAGAAGCAACATAGAAGCCGGGTAAGAAGGAGGTCGGAAGAGAGAATGATGGCAATGGTGGCGGCTCGATTGATTACACCGCAAGAAGCTGGCCAGACCTCGTCTTCCCACCGATGCTACGAAACGGACAGATGGACGCACGGCTATGCGCTACAGGTGCTGCATAGAGAGAAGAGAAGTCTCTTGTGTTCTCTTTGATCCTGCAGGAAGGAACGTAAGCCGTACGGTATCCTCGGGCAGATACACTCCGGTACCAGTGGGCGAGGGACCACGCTGCTTTTTCTGCGTGCCACATTCCGGCCACGTCGCTCATCGTGTAGGACTTTAACTTCTGTCACTCCCTTGATCGACGTGCAACACCAACCGCCGCCGTACCGTTCCGTTTCGGGGATTTTCCTGTGTAAGGGAACGATTTATCGCGTCCGTGCGATGCGTGACATTTAAAAATGGTTTAACACTGGAACTGAATTGAACTGGCTCGTTTAACTGGATCAAAATGAGATCCTAGAAAGTGTTACAGAGAGGGCGAGAATATGGGTGAAATAAATGGGGAAATCGACCAGGACATTCCTTTCCAACTGCCAGAAACGCCCTTAGGACAGCTAATGACCTGCTTAAAAAACACCTTGCATCATTTTAGGACTTCGCAAAACCCAATAGGCTCGACAGGTGTTTTTTTCCATTTAAGATCATCCATATGCCCAAATTTCGTAAAATATTTTCATTTATCTTCACGTTTTTAAACTTCCCCGTCAAATAAATGTTTTTTTTTTTTCATGTAAACGCACAAAGATGTTTCTATTGGATACTATCATCACAAATTGTTGTGTTGTATTTTTTCAGCTAGTTCGCATAAATAAAATAAAATCGGTGTAGTTGAAACTGCAATCTAAAAATTATTATTATTACTGGCCCTTCAAAGCGCAGAGCCACAGCTACGAAGTCATTCTGATTGTCAGTCAGACTGATAAAGAAATTAAAAAGCTAATCCTTCTTTCTAGAATTCAGCACCCGCCTCGCCATCCGAATTTCTGACAAGATCACGAGATCTCTCGTGTCGCACGCAGGGAAGATAGAGCATCAGCGAGCCACCCTCCTAACTGTCGCGCGAGAAGAATTCACCCAGTTGTGAGAGGAGAGTGAAATAAATCGCGGAATGAAGTTTATGCGCTGCGTACTTGCGTACATACGGAAAGCAAGAAAACGTGGAAAAAAGAGCATGTCCTCATAACGAAAGGGAGAGGGATGACCACAGTGGACGGCGATCGAACGATACGTTAGCGCAGAAAGAAACGGAGAAAGAGAGAGAGAGAGAGAGAGAGAGAGAGAGAGAGAGAAAGAGAGGAATGAAAAAGCGGAGCATGAGACGTATATAAAGGTATTCGGGATGGCGAAGGCAGCAGACCGGCGGCCACATCAAAGCGCCCACCGACTGCCCGGGCTTCGGCTTTGGCTTTCCGCGCGTGTTCCCGCGGATGCGTGTACGTGCCCGTGAGAGCCCGCGCGGATCGGGCGAACGGCTCCGCGCCGCGCCGCGCGTTGCGCCGGCTTCGAGCGATGGTGCTTTGATTCCGGTTGAACCGGTGTTGCGCGCTGCGCTGCGCTGCACTGCGCTGCGCGGCCGGCCGTGGACGCACGCGTGTGCGTGCGTGCGTAGCGGCGGCGGCGGCGGCGGCGGCGGCGGCGGCGGCGACGGCAGCGGCTCTCCCGAGGCCGAGTGCTCGCGTATATACGGAAGGGATAATGTCGCAGCATCCTCCTGAAACACCGTGGAACGACCGTGTCGTCGCGTCCGCTCGATCGACGTTGTTCCTTTTTAGCAGGAACGTGTACGCACGTATCCTTGAGTGCTAGCGGAAGGACGCGGCGGTTTCCCATTATCAGACCTTGGAACGCGTCATTAATTATAGATAGATACATGCACACGTCAAGCTTCTATATGGGCTTTAGAATGGAAGAATGAGTACATTGATGGTGAGACGGACGGGGATCGTAAATTGCAGGGTGGATCATTGAAGGATTTTCTTGTGGATTCTCAGGTGTAATTAACGAGAGACACAATGAAAATATAAAGTACTTAAAGTATAAATCCACGAAGCACTCTTACGCAATCTTTTTATGAAGAAACAAAACATTGAGGATGAACGTCAGTCTATAATAGCATTAGTCTCTGTAATAGAGTACATTTTTTAATATAATTATACGTTAAAAAGTAAAAAAAATGTGTTTCTCACATGTCTAGATATTTTAAAATCCTTTTTAATAATCCACTGTAGACGAATATATTACTGATGATTAAAAGACCTTGTAAATGCTTTCTTAAAAATGTTTAAAAGAGGCGATAAGAATAGGAGTAATATTTATAAAAGCAACGCCGTAAATTATAAATGTTGATAAGTAGACTTTTTCACAAGTTATCACATGTTAAGAACTATGAATAGCCGCAGTTCTGACTTTTAATATGCTTCTTTAACTCTTTTTAAATGTATAATAAATTTAGTACGATCTTGATGGAGATTGTAGATACGGCTAAGGCATATTCTTCACTATGATGTTATACGATGATGAATATAGTAATAAATTTTCCTTTTTCTTAGATTATTTAATCAGAAAAAGCAGCATAAGTAACGTCTATAGAAGATAAAATTAGCATTATTTATACATTATTTGTAAGCAGTTGTAATTTGCATTAACATGTTATTCTCCAAAAATTTACTTATTTTCCATTATATTCAAGAACTTTTTAAATTCTATATAAAATCGTCCAAAATAGATGACTAAATGGCTACAATCTGAACGCATTAATATTTTGACTCCCGCGATTCTCTCTGGTTATCACCAGCCATTGGAACCACAGACCACACAGGATACACTACAGACCATACCTAATTCCAATTTCATTTCAATTGAATCGTACCATGACGTGCAACGTGTCAAAAAGATAACGGTAGTCCGCGGTGGGAACTCGCAACAATGGCAATTTACTATAATAACTCATTCGCGTATAGAAAGATTTCGAATAGTGCCAATGTGACCGCACGATCTTCAGGAAGCGCAGCATTTCTGTGACATTACCGTGATAGAAAACCATTATACTCAGCTTTCACTTTGAGAGATAAAGAAATATAAATAGTCATTTTTAAAAAAATGCTCCTCAGCTCTCTCAAATGAGCTAGTCGCACTCGCAAAGCGTATGAAGAATAGGTAAGCTATTGTTGTAATTTTCTACTAAACTTTATCTGTCCTTAAAATCGACCGGGTATAGAAACACGATAAAATGTAAATTGCAATAGAGTACTACGTCATAATGACCCACATATCACCTAGTCTTCCTTGAACGACGACATTTGTCACCTACCAACTATCCATAGAAACGGCACGATAATAATATACGACGCTTTGCCGCTGTCATTACAGCAGGCTAATGTGTCGATACCGAACTAGTTTATGATAATACGACGAATTCGACAAATACAATGGCATGGCGCGCGCGGATTTCTAATCTAACGAATATAAATGGATCGAAACGGAATTGGATGGAGAAGGTGAGATCCGCGGTCTCGGATCGACGGAGAATACGAAAACGACGAGATCCTGACCACCGCGGTGGGTTACTCCCGATCGTAAAATAACCGAGGCGCAGGAACCCGACGAAACGTGCAATTGAAGTGTCGAGCCGAGCGTGATTACCGTCATCAGCGAAGTTCAAATACCGGTGTAAACGCTTCGCACTTTCGAGTCGCTCGGATATGCGATTGTACGAGATCGTGAGCGCGGCTCCACACTTTGATCGGGGACCCGTATTACGGTGAATCGCGGCGGCTCCGTGAGCTGGCACGAGGAGAAATTGAAATCGTTTCGAGCGCACAAAATCGCTCGCTTCGGTAAAAATCGATGTCGTACAAGTTGCACCTCGATGCAACGCAACGATCGGTGTTGTGCCGTCCGCAAGATCTTGCACATCGTTTGCAATCATTTATTTCACAATGATGCTACGTGACACGTTAATGTAACGCACTTCGTTCTCCATGTTAACTACTGTTAATTGCAGCAACAATACAATTTACTGCAGCTTTTAGCGTAAACTATTTTCTATATATACTTTAACTTATACAGATAACGTAAAACATTTTTTTTACTTTTACATTATACTATAATTTTTTTGTTTTAAAACAATTTCCGACGAATTTAATTTAAATACAAACTAAAATGTATCATAATGATATTTGAGATTTTTTACTGTTCAATGTATCATTAAATTGTTTTACTTGCAATCATACAAATATGTATTTCATAGGATAGCGACACATACAGTTCGTAAAATAATTATAGTAAAAAAAATTGTAGTATAAATTACATAATTTTATATTTAATATTAAAAATTAATAATTTTTTAGGATATTTAAGGATATTTTTCTTATAAAATGCAAACGATAAAGAAGTACTCGCTGAAATAGTATTTACTATTAAAAAGCATTTATATCTATTGCATAATCTGCATTACAACATTGTTAAAACAATTATACGTATATAAACGGAAATAATAAATCGAATTATAGCATTTAGTACGAATTATGGGTAATTATAATTTTGAAATAAAATTGTAATGGTAAGCTCTTGTATTAAATAATATATAAAATCGTAGTGTTATACAGCGAGCAAATAAATCGTATCTTGAACAATAAATTGCCTTGTGGTTACGCTGCGATGACGCCGGGAATGCAATTGGCGTCACGTGACCGCCAATTTCCTCTTACGCTTCATTTTTAACGGCGACTCGATATCTATAGTTCGATATGAATATCTTTCGCGGGTGTCTGTTTACGGGGTGCAGTGTAATGAGAGTTTGACCCGCGCCTATCGCCATAAATTGCACACTTAGTCGCACAACTTAATTCTCCATTTACTTTAGTGTAATGGTGATGATAGCAAACGGAACCGATAAGCTTGACGTTACTTTCTTACGTAAACGTGTTGCACGACAAATAATTAATTATTCAATGCCGTTTTTTTCAATAAAACAAAAAATGACTTTCTCGCGTAAATACTTTCATCGCTTGTATTTTACAAGAAGAGCATATTTTAAATTTTATTGTGATACATATATATATATAACTGCATAAATTATGCCGACTTTTGTTCATAATTATAATTATGTTTGTATCTTTTTATTTTAGTTGCATTTTATGAACTTGAGACATATATTGATGCATCATAAAATCTTTCTATCATTATTTGTATTTTATTAAAAAAAAGTATAACACTTAATCTGTATTTTCAAATACATGTAATTGTATAATTTATCGACTTTTATCTGTAGTTATGATTATAATAAAGTTTTTTCATCATATATATTTTAAAAAAAAGTATAGTATTTAATTTTTATTGTACAATATATGTAATTTATATCAATTTTTGCTTATATTTATTGAAATGTGCGTCTATATATTCGCGGTTTGTGTTCTTTGAAATTTTATGGTCAATAAACGACTTGTTATATACTTGGCGATACTAACTACGCCATCTTGTGTTGCATCATACAGATTGCAACCGCATTCGAGCAATGTGGCGGCCTCTGCACAAATCAAGTGGAAACATTTGTTCTTCTACTTCCAGAAAAAGTATTGACCACTCCTAAAATTAGCAATGTTATGCATTCTGTTCAATTTTATTTTTATTTTTATTGATGTTTGAGTAAAACATGAATGATTCTTTATAAAGTTTTCCATTGTTCCAATCAATCCATTGTTGTTTATTATTAATGTTATGACCATTTTACTATTATTAACATATATTATTCATTAATGAATATTTTATTTAAATTAAAATTAAGTATATAAAAATATTTATTGAAATAAAATTCCGAAGACCGTATCCGTTTTAATTATTTTGATAATTATGGGTATCTAATTATAGCATATACAATAAAAAAATGTTGTAAAGATATGAACATTATGTAACTCATTAATTCGACTTTCCTTAACTCGAATCATTCTTCAATGTTCGAGATAAGATGCCAAGAAAAATAATAATTGCAAACGATCAATCATGGATATCTATTAGAATATTTTTGGTTCGCAAGATTCTTTTATCATCGCAGCGTCTTTTCTCACCACAATTTTACTCCGTCGAATGCTTCGATCAATTTGCATGATCTACGATTACGAACGCGATCGTACACAACTCTCAATTATTCACCTAAGTTGTTCGCGACGATCCCCTCTCAGGCGTCGTAGTCTCTAAAGACGATTCGCACGCGGCACGCAATTAGCGTCCACAAGCTGCTTAATAATATAACGGTCAATTTGCCGCGATTAGTCGGCGTAATGATAGCTCCCCCGGATAATTTATTGTTAATTATTCCCAGCCGCGATACCCTCGTATACGTATATGTCCGTCAGGCGCCGACAACTAAATTGACAACTAATTGAAATATTGCTCGCGCCAGTAATCAGAGGAAAAATTATCTCACCGCCATGGAGTAATGTTAGAGCCCGCGCAAGTACTTAAACTTCTCCTTCCTCGTCTTGTCTTGTTCTCCACTACCTTTCTCATCACTTAATCCGGTATCGTCGTTTTCACGTAGATTGTTTATGCAGAAAAACGGTGATATTACCGCGATTACATTATCCGGTTGATCGTCACTCCGATTAATTTGCCTTGAATATTAATTTGGAAAATAAAATATAGCATTCAATTAATTACGATAATTAATTACGGCTGTTTAAACACAATTCAAGTTTATTAATAGGTTCAATTTTATTAAGCAATTCCGAATCTCTCGCTACGGAAGCGCCGCATAATGAACTTCAATAGCTTTGGATTTATTACGAATAAATTATTGTTCATGTGGAAGAAATCGAGAGATGAATTGTAACGTATACAATTATAATTATACTACATTCAATTTCCGAAAATGGGATCTATGAATTCACAATTACTTTGATCATTATATATTTTTCAGCAATTTAATTTACATATCGCGTAGGATCTATTTTAGAATAACTAATATAGTTCAGCGATTTAGTGAAAGGAAGTACAATTACGCAGACGAGATCTGTAAAGTCTAGATTTCCCTTTTATGTTTTAACATTTATAATTTCTTTTTTTACTTTTAGCCAATTATTCGGATGTTTTTAGCTTTCTTTTGCGAAATCTCACATTTATTTAAGCAATCGTCGAAGTCAATAATTCGAAGGTTTTGCTCGCTCCTTGCCCTTCTCCCTTTCTCAGGCTGCAGCGAAGGCCAAGAAAAAGCCGACGGAGCTGGCATTACACAAGGTGCGCATAAAGTCCCATGAATTATCGCGTGGCTCGGCGCGCTCGGCGAGCGCAGCGAACTTACGTGTTCGGAGAAGCAATGCTCCTGGTATGGCCGCGGGATGGCTAGAACTGCCGATCCAACCTATACTTACCGTCACTGAGATAATCTAGCCCTAGCCTAACCCACCGTAATCCGAACAGCGAAGGGGAAGCCGCGAACTCTCGTGTCGAGACTCACCGGGGTTCACCTTCCTAGCCACCCGACGAAACGTGTTTTGTCTTCAATTCGATATACCGTTCTCGGTTTGACTCTCGAACACTTTCTACGCAAGTGGCAGCTTACTTTAGCTCGTTGGATGAAATTTAGACAACTCTATTTACCGCAATTTACAGCAGCTTTGGTATTCGCTTCTACTATTTAAGAGAGTGCTAAGAATAAAGAAGCTAAATTAGCTAATAAAAGAAAAGATTCAAAGTCATATTTCTTCTCCATTAGAATTTTGCAACCTATATGATCAAAATGTATATAAAATATAAATATTCAATCATTATATTTTGAAATACGAAGAGATATTTATCAATTAGCAATCTTTCAACTGAACCGTTAACAACAAAGATTTAATTAAGATTTTTCAGTTTCTCAATTATTATCAATAACATAGTGTCACAAATATAATATTCTTTTTGGTTTATTGAAACAAACGAGGTAATATTTTATCGCTTCAAGATTCACGGATGTCCTGTACAAACCTGACAATGGTCTGGGCCCGTGGGTGGTGTGGTATCCCATGGATGAGGACGCCTCGACCAATAGGATTGGAACGTGGGTGGTTGCGGTGGTGTGAGTTTTCTTCGTCGGCTTCGTCGGGTTTGCGTGGGCTGCACGGCCTGCAGGATGCAGCATCTTTCAAAATGGTGGTCCCCCGAGACAGCGGCTCTCTCGTGACCACACTATCGTGCCGCATGCACGCCATTTCACGAAATCGCAACAATACCCGGAGTCCCACACGCGGGACGTACCACTAAGCCGCCATTTTTTTTACTTGCGCAACATTTTCCGAGTATCAAGATACTCACGCTAGAAAATGACTTCCACGAAGAAATTTCCTCTCTCTCTCTGTCTTTTTCTCTTTCTCTCTCGCCGACGTCGCGCGTAATCGATAGGCATGCGCGCGGACGCCGCAGAAATGTTCCGATACAATAAGCAAAAAATTATCAGCGAAGTGTAAAAATGGCAGGATAAGTGATATTGTTTCCTGGGAACGTGGCTAGCGTGGTGTGACGACCTTATCGATTATTGATCGTACGATTAGCAGTGAGTAAAAATTGCAACTGCAACACGGTATGCTAGGAATGCTTCTAATATCGCGCGAATTATACATGACAGGTTTATGCAGATACACTCGCTGAATATTTACCATACTTGTCACATTATTATTGAGCTATGATATAATAAATAATCTTAATAAATATGAAATTATAGTGATTTATTATGAACCAGAAAGAATGATAATTTCGTTCTCCTATACATTTATTGAGTATAATTAATATAAAATAATAAAACATTATAGGTATATAACATTTATTATTAAATTCTTCTCTGTTATAAATTTTTGTTTGACTAGATTATATCAAAGATAAAAGTACAATCACATACATTGCAAATCACATTTAAAATTGTTGTTTCAGTTAAGGATTTACTAATCAGATATCGAAAAATATCCAAATCTTGCGCAGAATAATTGATCATCGCGACGGACGGTGGAGAACAACATGGAGAACACATGGCAGACGACAAAAATTTTAAGGGGAGCATCAAAGAGCTAGGGCAATTAAACGAGATCATCCGTGACTGGCGTTCCTGCGTGACCACCCCGCAGCGAAATATTTTGCTCGGTCTCGAAACAGGTTTCTGAGAATTTTTCTTGAATTTTAATTGCGGCTTACACGTATCGTAGGTAGGCATGGGGGGATAGGGCTCGTATAGATACGCTCGCTATCGAGTGCGATCGTGATGTAATATGTACGCCGTGTGTAATGGGCGTGTCGAGATTAAACCGGACCGTCGGCGCCATTCCGGGTTTTTGCTCTAAAAAATCATATTTTTTCCCCCCGCTGACGCCCGTATCTCCGCTATTTTCCCGTAACACGCGAGAACATTGCGAAATGTGTAAAAATTTTGCACGTAAATAAATCGATTTGCGCTTATTTCGCACCATAAGACGTAAGATTACATCTTCAAGGATGCAATCTTGCACCAAAAAAAAAATAACAGTTTCTTTAACTGTCTTGTGTCTGAGAAAATAAACAAACCAAGATGAAGCTAAAAAGTTTCGTAATGTATTTTTACATTACGTTTTTGATTATGTTCAATAATTTTCTTTTCAAAGTGCGAAATTACTCCTATTTTATTAATATTTGTTTTGCCTAGTAAAGTCATTAATCGCGTGATAGCATATGCTCGAAGTATATAATAATATGCTTCTCAAATGCATAACATTATGCAATTAATAATCGTATTTCATTCGCACTTTTCCTCATCATCTCGCGATGGAAACTGATAATCCGGAGTTTGATTAATAGTCTGACATTTATTATTCCGGAGATTTTTGCATATTATTCGATTAGTTATGCAGCCTCCGCTGTCGAAGAAAGCTCTTCCGAGGAAAATCTTCCAGCTGTGGCCGTTTTAACAAGACTTGTACGCATCCTCTTAGTCTGCTTCATGCTGGAAACGAATCTGGAAACAAATAAAATTAATCGTGGCTTATTTATAGTCTCGAATTTCATAACTTGTTTTGTCATTCTCAACGGGCAATAAATTCGATCAGATACGTTAGCATCGTCTTTTACTTGGCGTGTTTCAAATTTAATCGCAATTCACAGGTCGCCTATTTTATCCGATTATTTTCGGCGTTATCACCTTACATGGAGTTCGAATGAAGTCGTGACATCGATAAGCCGCAGGTTTCCGACGCTGCACGCTCGTAAAAAAAGGCAACTTTGCATGATCACTGATAAAAATACAACCGCGGGTTTCCTTCGCGCTCGCTAGATTACAATCGACCGAGGTAGTCGTGACTAGCGGCACTATCATTCGGGCCTGCTGCGGAAGCCAACTAATATCACGACATTTTCGAGCAAGGTCTAACCGATATCGATGCCGTCGCATATTTACAACTTTCCAAATTTAAATTTAACAAAACTCTGCTAAGATTCACGTGTCACTCTGTTATGTGATTACAGTACTCGCCATCGCGTTTATCTAGACCTATCGCTACGCGGCTACAACTTCGTAGAATTTAAATTATAGCTCGTGTTAATATATACTTTCCTGTACATTTTGATAAGTTAAACAAGCGCCAAAAGATGAATGAGTTTAAGTAGTCAATTTATCAATCATTTTAATCCGTCTTGCGCAACTTTCTCATTGTGCTTCTTTCAATCAAGATTCCAAAAATTAAGATTGAACTGTATTTTTCTTGAGATAAGCTTAATACGAATTGGATCGATAACTTTTTGTTTCTATAAATACATATATTTTATGATTATGCTTTTCTCACAGCGAGTCCTCCGTATAATACTGCCGCTTTACAGTCGCAATATCGATGCAAATCCTAATATGTAGTTCTTTCATGCTACTACAATTAGAATCAAGCAAAGTGATCGTGACTACTGGCACTATTGCTGAAACGTCCTGTAGAAAGACTGCTAATACCTCTGGGTTCTCAGGCAAGGTCTTCTCCATGTCGGTTCCTTGGAAACAATTACGCCTCGTGGGTTATAATAACGAACCGTTCCTCTAGAATCGTACGTATACGTGCCGTGCGCACAAACGCACATGTATGTACATACACGCGTAGATGAGCTGCGCTTTTATCGCGAGCGTGAGCATCAAGTGCGTACTACGAAGACGGATGGCCTCGTAAATCTATTGGCAGCGCGCATTCTCTCGTTTTCGCATTCTACTTTCTTCTTTTCTAACACGGCGAGGGCTCCTAAAAGCCCACTCGCCTCGAGATTTATCGCCTAACGCCAAAATGCCGATGGCGAACTAAAGCGCTCTAGAAAGGCGTCATTCCTATTCGACTTTCTCAGTGGCTATTCAGAACGATCAGAAAACATCTATGTACCTAGTCTGCAGCAAAAGGGATTAATTGCAGTCGCAAATAATAGCAGCTAAATATACACGAAATAAACAGAACGCAAATAATCAGAAACTTCAATTTGGCTTAGCAAATAGATATCAACATCTCAGAATTAGTATAATAAATTTTTAGAAATATTACGAAGACATCTTTAAGATAAAAACAGTAATCGATAGCTATTGTCATCGAAATGGCAACGTTTCACTTTCCTTCCGTCAATAATCATCTAGAATTTTTATTGCAATTCTTATTACAGGGTTCTTATTGCCCCGTCAATGAATTCAGATTTATTATTGCATACCGTTTACGTGATATTTATTAAGAGGGATTACAGAAAAGATCGTGATATTATTAGAAACAAATGATAAAGCAAGGCAGCTAATTCGTGCGTAAGGCTAAAGGATTAAACAAGTTTTACGATATTTCAGTGTCAAACCACATGGCGTGATGCAGGCTGTCATGTAATTTATGTTGTGTGTCATACGGTGCTTGTTTCTCTCAATAATTGTCAGACAATATTGAGGCCGTTTCGGATGTGTCGTTCGCGACATTTAACCGACTGTTCCTTTTTTTTTCGCGCAAATTTCGGTGCTGTCAAACGATGTAATTTGCCTTGTGTCATTTTACGCTTTCCTACTTAATGCTTCGCCATGAATAACAAACGGATCATTGCCGATCGTTTGCCGTTACGCGAGGTGTATTACGTACCCTATACGATGATGTATTATTGGCGTAATGGTGCGGACCAGCTGTCAAAAGTAACGAACGCGCATCTCCTGCCCCTTTCGAGAATGACAAAATTGATAGAATTGCGTCCCTGTGATGGTATACCTGTCGTATGCCATGTGTGAAGCGTGCACGGCATCGCATGCTGGCGACAATTTTCGGGAAACACTACGGGTAGACCCTTCCCAACGCCTCCATGCCACCCTGAAAGATAATCGTTCGAATGTTCACCAGCGCTGCATCTGACAAAGTCGTTGTCAGAAGGAAGCAAGAGATGAATATAAAATATTTAAACCACAATAGTACTTTCAACGTAATGTTAAGAAAACATTAAAACTACATTATTTATTTATACATTATTAATTATTATTAATTATATCTTAGGAAGCTGTCAGTTTGATCTTGTATCAATTTCTTGTAATAAAATCATTTCCAGTCCTCTCCCCATTTTGCTCTTCTATGGCCGACTTATGGGGCCCAGACGCATTCTTGTCCATCGCGTTTCGACCCCCATATTTTCACGAACACGCGCTCCCTTAGAATCTTCACGTCGCTGCTGTCGACGGTGGAGAGATAAATCCTCCCTCTCGCTTCTCAGCTCGCTTTCTCAAGCTGACACTCGCGAATTAACAGATCGCACAGTGGCAATTAAACCCCCCAAAAGGATTCGAACACTCCACGTCACGACGGTTCCCATGGTTGCGCTACGGTATCCATGTGCGGGAAGAGAACGGCGGGCGATAATAAAAGAACACGAGCGAGAACGCTCGCGAGGGGGATGAGGCACAAGTATCGTCAACAACCCCGGCACGATGCACACGAGAAAGATCCCTTGCGTTGCGGCAGGGTCGTGAGACCGCAGTAAAAAAAGAAATGAAAACCAAGAGTGGAAGAAACGACGGTGAACCTGGCGGAGGATGCAGCATCGGTGCGCAGAGGGCAATATTTACGAGAGGGGTTGGGTTCTCTGCGAGTCGGGTTCAGCCATGGAACGTAATTGCACCGGCTGGGTATACCCTGATTTATTGGGTTATTACCGATCTCGGCGCAAGAGGAACGCGTGGTATATGGGCAGCCTCGCCCGCGCCCTGGTCCTTCCAGATCTCGCAAAATGGTGGAGAGGAATATTGTTGAACGTACGCATATTCTGTACGTTACAATGGCAACATAAAGAATCGATGGGAACTTGCTTAAAAATTTATGAGAAACTCGCACGAAGAAGTTACAACATTTGTTCAAAACATTGGACAATACATTGGATGTAATTTATATATTTATCATACAAATTTGACGCTACCAAACAGTAAAAGTATCGAGAGATTAATGAACTGTATTTCAACGCACAAATAAAAATGAGATCGAAAAGAGGCGTCAATTGACATTGTGCTGCTTATATCTCTATAATTTGTAGTGCGACGACAGTTAAGTGAACAAAATTACACTGCCATTAAACCACAATGTGACATTTATTACTTTCGGATAATACCGTATAATTTAACTGCCAATAATGTTCTGTATCTTCTTCGATCAAGCGCTATGTATTTTTCATGTTTAGTTAATCAGTCTTCAGTTATTGTGTAATAACGACGGTCATTGGACTGCAAATAAAACATCGCAATGTGACAAGTCATGATGTCTACATACGAACTGTGTACTATGTAATATAATTAATATGCACTGTGTAGTATAATAGTATGAAATACTACGGAATGTAATAGATGTAAATATAGTCGTGTTTCTCACACAAGTTGATCTTAGCTAAAGCTTAGGCAGATCAATAATCATTAGTTTTCCTTTTTTCTTTACATCTCATATACCATTACATATTGATATAGTGAACAATAATAACGAGTTACAAAACGCCTTCTTCTCCGTGTGCCTACTCCATCAGCTCGCCGCATGCATTGAGTCCCAAGAGGACTGGATCAACGTATAAAAGAATGAAAGAAAGTGCAGCGCCGCGTCTACCTAACATCAAATCTCGCATTGCGGCGCGTACGCCTTCGCTTTTACGCGTGGCAAATAAAACCAAGAGCCAGTCGACATCGAAATTATACGTATAGGTGGCATTGATGTATGGCCGAGCGGGTTTTGATAGACCCCGACGGCCCTCGCGGCCGAGTTATAATCGCGCCGCGCATCGCATCGTTTTCTCGCCGAGCCGGAATCCTCCATTTTGAAACACGCCGTGGTAACGTTAATGCCTGGTATTCGTACCGCAGAAAGGATCATTGGATTTCAACTTCTCCTCAAATTACAATTATTATTCCCTACGAACATTGCGCGCGCGTCAAATATTCTTTAATTGCATGTCTTTTTGAGTATTGAATTTATTCATCTCACCTCAAGTTATCTGAGGTCAACTTATACGATATATGAAATATTTGTTTCAATAAGAAGAAATTAACAACTTATTCTAGAATTAATATATGAATTTTCATATTTATCATTTTATTTATTGTTTAGCATAAAAATTTTATGCATTAGTATTTAATTCTACAATACGGTATCTGCACGGAGACAATTTTCTTTAAAAATTTAGCCTAAAAATCATAGTAATCGTGGGATAACTAATATTTCGAAGATTTTTATAAACTCTTTTTGATTTATTCATATCTATTACAATAAAATATAAAATCTGTTTGATTAATATTACAATCTGATAATTTTTATTATGTAGTTCATAAAATTTCTGTTA
>VBVR01000513.1:0-48011 GCA_011638315.1 Tetramorium parvispinum | reverse complement strand
AAATATGCTGTCCAGAGGAACAAAAGTTAAATAATATCGTAATAGAGATAAATTACTAACAAAGTCTCATGCTTATCTAATCATCTCTCAGCTATGAATTTTTTAATCAAATTAAAGTTAATTTTATATGATAAATGTCTCACTTTATATAGCAAAGTTTGAAATAATACCAAAACGTAAGTTAATCTTAAAAGATTCTTAGAAACAAAATGTTCTTAATTTATTTACATATGTTGCATAAGTGAATATTATAAATGTAGCGGTTCTTATTTTCTTCAATATATTTTTCTTTAGAAGATTAAAAAAAGATGATATTAATGTTCTTGATTGCTAATTAAATGTCCAATGTCAATTAAAGAATATCTTTTCAAACTTGTCAAAAAGAGAATTAAGAAAATGATTCTAGTGAATTACAAGATCACGAAATGAATACTCTAAATATTTTCTCTCTCGATTCCCTTACAAAAACTGTCGTTGCGTTCCTTTGATACCTTAAAACAAGGATGGATTAAATGATCGAAATGCAGAACTTTGCGGAGAATCCATTACCAAGTTCTTCTGTAAAGCGAGTTTTTCTCTAAAGTTACCCTTCAGAAAGTTGGGAGCCGGTAGTAATGTCAACAATCAATTACCGTTCCAATTGTCGCCGTCACGCAATCTGAAACGGATCCAGATCCGCAGCAGTTCGTCATTAACCTCCTCTCAGCGCGATGAATAAAAGTTCTTTGTTTTCTGCGCAACTGAGCTTCTGTTGTTGCGTTTTGCCTATTAGTCATCACGATTGTTTTCGAGAAATAAAAACTGTGGGGTTTTGTTATTGTTCTCCTCGACAGTCGCGAAAAACACCTTCAAACATAACTCGTTGCAGCTCGCCGCAATCAGCGCGTTACCATGCTCTCTATTCGAACCTCTTTTCTCTCTCAATTTGCGATTTTATTCTTCGACGCGAATATATGCAGTTGTACGTTGTTATGCGTCGCTTGATTAAGCGTCAGAAGCAGGTTTCGAGGTATTTAGATGAACACAAAAACTGTAATATTTATGTGTTGTGTATGAACATAACTTTGTATACAAAACGAATACAAACGAATATAAATATAATACGAGGCGAATGTCTTTGTCGTGAACATTTAATAGTTATGAAACGAGGACAACATCTTTGTCGTGGAGTCGGATTCGTTATTTTTCTCGTCCTGTGGTTTTCTCGAACGTCTCCATTATTGTCGTAGAACTAGGTGAGAGTGTAAGCGGGCTGACGTTTGTTTCTGCTGCTAATTGCCGACGAGCGTTTGACGTAACGGGAGCAGCGCGAGATCTCACCGCGTGCATTTATACGAACAGAATACTCCAATTTATTTCTCTGAAACTTTTGATATTTATATATTTTTTGATATTTATCTTATGAAAAAGATCTATTTTTTAAAAGGTTTTATCTAAAAATTCATAAGACTAATTTAAAATACAATAAAATAAAATAAAATAAAACAAAATATATTATTACAACAATTTCTAATCTCTATTGGATTGGTATAGAATGATCTACTTAATATATGTACAATTCGTATATAAATTTTCAGAATATGTAATCTTTCCAAAATCAAATTACACAAGAAAAACAACGAGTGCTTACAAGTGCGTTTCTCTGTTATAATTTCAAAAGATTTATTTTGTCGTTTTTATATTACTCATTGCTGAAGCACTACTATGTTGACTAGTTGTATGGATAAAGGATTAAAAGCGCATTACATGTCCCTGCGCGACTTCCTTAATTCCTCCGTTGCTCCCTGCTTCTCGTGTCTTTCTGCTGGTCGCACGTCTTCCTCTCATTATCCTGTCGCGAGACTTCTGCCGTGCTACCCACGCACGACAGGGAGGATCCGTTGGCGAACGTTAATGCCCGTATAACAGTATTTATTGCCCAGGCTCCGTCCTTCTTTTTCTCTTTCTCGATCGCCTCTCCTCCACCCATAAATACATACGCACAATACGTCGTTAGGCGATCGCCCGGCCCCGGAAATAGACCGTGACCGAGTGTTGCACCCGAGACAATCCCCGGAAGAGCGTTCAGACGACCACCACTACAACACCACCATCACCACCACCACCACCGGAAGGTTAACCACCGACAACGTGCGTACCTGTATGCGCGCAGAAGCACAAGTCTCTCTTCTCTCTCGCGCTTCTCTTTTTCTCCCCCCCCCTCTCTCTCTCTCTCGCACTCTCTCACTTCTCCGCTTTCTCCTCCTCGTCTTCCCTTATCTCCGGCTTTCTGGATCGCCTAACGGAAGCTCGTATTAAGTTACGCTCTAAAGATACCGCTGGCCATCTCGTGACGATGATATTCGCTATGCGAACGCTCGTGCGATCAGCAGCAGTAGCCGCGTCCGCCTGATTATTGCAGATAGGATAACATCGTCGACGTATCGGACTTGAATAGCTTTAATACGACGGGTCTCTCTTTAAATGGTATTTCGTCTGTTACGTTGCAGTACCGATAGTGAAACTATGCCAAGCGGAAACTATATCGCGAAAATGCGTCGGCTGTGGAAATAACTTGCCGGTTCCGTTAGAGATTAGTTAGAAAGGTCTACGAGATTAACAGTATTTGAAAATAAAGTTTGCACGAATAATTTAAAATTTGATTAAACTACAAATGATTAAACTGGTAAATATGAGCAAGAGTAAAAAGAGAGAAGGGGGGGATGAGGGGGGATTTGTTGTTGCAAACGTATAATTTCGCCAATTATAGCGGTTTCTCTTAGCCAGGGAGATATAGAGCAAATAGAACGCACATTGTGAAGAAGTGTTCTAAGACATTAGGGCTGAGCTGCGATCTAGGCGCGCTACTAAAAGGTAATCGCGAAATAATACATAGCGGAATTACATTCCGCTGTACGGGGCCGTGCAGCTTTTGCCGGTGTATTATTACGAATCGCCCGGAGAAACAGTGTGCCGTAGTAACACCTATTTCCAACGTAGAGAACGAAAGAGCGTCCGTCCGCGCCCTTGTTCTTAATTAGCACCCTGGAGGGATGCTTATTACCTCTCATTGTGTGTACCTCGACGCGAAAGGGACGCTGATAGCTGGGACGCGAAATCCGTGCCAGAGGACGAACGCTGTGCGGGCTCTGCAATTTCTTGCTCCAGCGCAACACTCTTCAGCGCTCGTTACGTTTTGTTAAAACATAAGCGCGCCTCGTAATTTTCTCTGAACGCGATACCCTCGTATAATTGTGTGTGAGAGACGTATTATTGCGCAATCAATGATCGAACTCGCAAAATGCATCACGTACGTGCTTCTCGATCGTTCCGTTCATCCGATCGAATTCCGTTCATCCGTCAAGATAAGCCGCCGCGTATCGCTCGCGCGAATAACCGCACTTTCGCATTTATCGCGTCACTTGCCCCACTCTGATAAGACCTCCCTTCCTGTTATCTCGCTGACAACGTCGACTCGTCACGCGATTCCAACATGGCTCGGCATGTCGTATAATCGACCCCGCACGATAATTATTATAAACGTGTTTAATCGGTGCAGGTGCATTCTAAAAGAGCCTGTCATCATGATCGATGAAGACGGCACTGACTTCAAACAGTTGCTGAAGAGGAAGAGCGAGACGACGCATCGTTAATTAATTTCGCCTCTTCTCGTCTACATACCTCGCGGCTTATAGTTACTGTCGGTTTTATTACGACGGCCGTACTAGTCCCCTAATTAATATAGGATAGCCTGTGTCTTGGATCGACGCGCGAGTGCCGCTGCCGTCGCCGCAATCTCTACTTCTTTCCGCTCGGTGTTTAATGTCGACGTGCGTTGAGTCCTAAGACTCACCACGCCGCACCGTGCGGCTCCCGATACACCACCGGGCGTAATGCGTGTGTTATTACGTTTATCATACGTAGATTTACCCGAGGCGAGGCGAGAGTGTGCATGCACAAGTCGCGTGATGGTAGAGAAACAATTTCTTATCCCGGGTCCTAATTAATGCGCGCCGCGATGGAACGCCGGCCAGGATCTTGATCGAAGACGCCGTTTCTCTCGTGTGTATGTGTGTTTGTGTGTGTATGTATGTAAGTGTGTGTGCGTGTGCGTGCGTGTGTGTGTGTGTGCGGTCGCGCGGGCGAATTAAACATTGTTGCTAAATTAATGCCGCCTATCCGTGTAATTAATGCCCGACGGAGCCGGACATTTTTCGCCGGAATATCTCGTGTCGAGCAAAGCATAGTACGGGGCGTCATGTTGCTTGCGTTATCGCGGTCGAACTCGTGCAGCGTGTCTGCGTAATACTACCCGCACAGCGCGTTTGCCATTAAACTCGTTCCAATTTAATTAAAGTTTGTGTTTCGATGCGGCGTTTCAAATCCACAATGTGTAGATTAAATCTTTCAGAGTTTAGAGTACAACGTTTAACGAAATCCAACCAACAGATGCGCATTTATCATCGTAACATCAGACTTTATCTTAACAGGGATTGAAAAAAAAACATCGTTTCAAGTTTATTTCAAGATTTATCAAAATAAATAAATTCAGTTTTCGAACAATTTGTTTTTCATTTTTAATGGTATTGTTCTTCATTTTTAATAGAATGTTTGAAAATTTTATTTATAGCAAATTTGTGATCTGTCCAATTTTCGTTTATACGCGCATCTGTAACATTCGCGCGAAACAATCGTGGAGAACTGAACGTTGAAAATCAGTCACTCTTGCGGCGGCATTCCGGCAACTTTAACCACACTGCATTAACATTCAGCGGGTGGTACCGCGTCGCGACGGCGCTATTCTAAATTACTCCAACAGGAAATCGCAACTGGGTCAAATTGCCAAATGCGTCGACGGTTAGTGGGTTGTCCAAAAATTCTGCGAGTAAACGCGGCGAGAAACCATGTTCGCGCAGATGTACTCGTGGACGGTTTTATCTCCGCGGAAAGTAAAAAGATTTTTTAACTCTAAGTTATAATATACAAACGCACACATACATACATACAGTAGAGTATTATATCAATTGTGTGTTATATATATTTATGTATATGAGTAAATGAGGAAGAGTGAGGCTGAAAGTGCAGGGAATGATCCTAGCAACTTCGCGTAAGAAGTTTCGGGCGTGCCCAAAGGCGCGGTTTTCTGGAGGAACTGCTTAACTATAACGCATCTACAACGCTGTTCGTATATGCAAGTAGTAGACTGCACTTCTCTCTTTCTCTTTCTCTCTCACTCACTTTGGAGTTCCGTACTTCGTTACAGAACTTGGACGCTCGTCTTTCCGAAGTCGCTACGGGCTTTGTTTTCAGTTAACTCGTGGAGTAACCGCCGAAAGTTGAAACACCGCGCGAGTTTAAGAGGCCGCCGCCACCATGTCGGCGACGTGACGGAAACTTGAGAGTTTCTTCCGGTTATTCCGATTATCCACGTTATGAGAATTAAGTTATGGATGTACAAAACATTTCTTATATCACGTTATGGAATACAAAATATTAGAATACAAGATATCCGTATGTTTGATTTAGTCCATTTTAGCTATCTGAGCCAAATTATCAGAACGTAACGTATCAGAGAGTAAGATATAAAAATTATTTGCTTTTTTTTGCTATTTTTTGCTTTTAAAAATAATTTTTTGCTTCACTTTTTAAAAAGTTACTTAATATTGAGCTGTCGAGTCTCTCGTAACTTTTTAAAAACTAAAGCAAAAAAATTAGTTTTGAAAGCAAAAATTAGCAAATAATTTTTATGTCTTATTGATTACTCTCGCACTACGAAGTGAGCCAAGTGAGAAAACCAATCAGTAGAGCGGTGAAGAGGCAACAATATTTCGAGACTTTCGAGTATCGATTTACCTGTTTTTTTAAAGCTTTTTTAAAAAGTGGATTAAAAACAAGTAAAATAAAAAATATTACTTATTTTATTAGAAAATTAAATTTCCAATAAAAATTAGGATTCTGAAGGATTATAACCTTTATTAAGATTATAAACTTTAAAATGAGATTTAACACTGAATAAATCTTTTACAGAAATTGAGACTTAAACTTGGAAATTTAAATAGAAAGTAATACATGGATTAAAAGTGTAATTCGATTGGCTTAATGAAAGATATGAATATAATTGAATCAATAAGACTCTGTATTAGCAACATTTCGGAAAAACAATATCATCGACAATCATTGTTATCAAGTAAATATATGAGAATCTTGCAGAAAACAACTCATTTAATTCATATTTGAAAAATAAAACATAATCATGGCGTGTGAGTGTATGGGATTAAGTTTCATCATTCAGCAGCAGTGAGAGATTTATGCTCAGTTCGGAGTTAAGATAGCAACTATTCTGTAGGCGTCTGTCCTAATTCCGGATATAATTGCTTTTCTCTCGGGTATTTAACCGGGACGGGTGGTTGAGGAGGTATCTCGCGGCGCAGTGTGAAAATCCAGGGCGTGGGCGAGAAATGCCAAGACAATACGTTTCATTGCGCGCAACGCGGACGAGCAGGCAACTCGACGTAGATGAAGATTATGCCAGTAATCTTTTAATTACCTCCTTTTTTTCCCCTCCATTGTTGCTTTAAAGAGACGGCTGGCAGAGATGCACTTTAATAATAGAATATGCACGCTCTTCCCGACAATGAGCCATTTGCGAGATGCGTGTGTAGAGCGAGCCTTAAAAAACTGCTGAGATTCAGCAACAAAGGCATCATTTGTTTACTTTAACGAGTTCAACGTTGACCTAAAAGAGTCAAAATGTTTTAAATTTTTTATATTTGTAAGAGAATAGTGGGAAAATATTAAAGAAATATTGTGTAGTAAAATATTGAATAGTTAGAATAGTATAGAAATAAAATATTTTCATGTATATTATATTTCCATAGAAACATGGTTGTAATTGTAATCTATATTGTTTTGTTTCAGGTACGTGATTGAAAAAGGCTTTTATGGGATATATGCGGTGAGCGAATTATTATAGTTTTCATTATTGTATGTTATGTTGTTTTGAGAGAGATTAATTGTGCAACAGCGATGCGTGTTCTTATTTCATTCAGTCTGAATAGTGTATAATGTAACATAAATATTTTCGAATCTTAAATCGAAATTATGAATCATGTGTGATTCTTACTTTTGTTATCGCGAAATCTTCTATAATCCTTGCACAACATTGTCATTTTACGATTTAATTTCAAATTTGGCACAGTTTCAATGACATTCGCTGTTGCACGTGGGGAAGCCTTTATGGCTCAATTTTCTGTGACAACGTATGAATATTCGGGCTTTAATCACCGACTACTCACAACCTATTCCATCAGTCAGTCGTTATTTCCGCGACATGAAAAACGCATCGATCTCCAATTTTGAGCATACTCTGTTAGAAAGTCTTTGAAAACAGACATTATCGTACTTTTAATATGTTTAGACTACGAAAGTTAGAATAGCTAATAAGATTTTACTACAAATTTAGAATGTAATCTGAAATACAAAGTTGTTCTTAGCATATTACCTGTTAAAATACTAGTAGAAAATAATATAATTATATTGCAATAACAAAACTAACTTATACGTAAAATATTTGGAACTTTTAAATTACTACGTACTTTAAAATTTATAAAGAATAGAAATTTAAAATATTATTTTTTAAATAGATTTTTAATTCTGTCACTATTTAAATAATGAATCTCTAAACTTTAAAATTTTATTGATAATGGTCCTCTTTAGGCATATATTTTATCGTACAAATTGTCCTGCTACGCAGAAAACGTCTAGCCGAATATGTTTCATTAAACACACTTCTCGTGAAAAAACACATACGATTTTTGTTACCAATGTTCATTTCGAGGCAAATGCGTGTCCTACCTCTTTCTGGTTTTTCCTGCCGCTTTCATGCTTATGACAAGCTCAACGACACGAGAGAATATCGGATATCTTCCCGAGTTTTTTCTTTTTCTCTTTTTTTTTGTACGACCACCCATGCGTTTCAATATTTTCGTCTGCAGGGAGCAACGTTGCTCCCTGTGCATAGCACTCGAGAGCCATGCATTGCGTATACATGTGCACTCGTCGTGCCGCACTTGAACTTGCATTCCGCGCGTGCCACTCCATGGTTTCCGCGCAGGCACTTCCTTTAACCTTTCCAGCAAAACCCGATTTTCATTTCGCGGGTGACATGTCGAGTCGAGTGACGTCGAGAGCTACACTGGTGGAATTAAAAATAAATAAATTATGCGAAAGAGAGGAAGGTGAACATGGAAAAGCATTTTTATTAGCATTTTAGGAGAATTTTTCGAGGACGCACTGACAGTATAAAACTGTAAGGGAGTTTAGTAAATACGCGGAGAAAGAGGGGTGAGAATCAAGTAAATTAAATTTTGCAGCATTTTTTTTACAATTGTAATATAAAATGCATAAAAAGTCAAATAATATATTAGAGAACTTGCGTTTAAAAATTATACAAAACAAAAATCGTAATATAATTATTTCAAAGCAGTCTCAGTGTACAGCTTGTAAGCATGATTCATGATTAATTTCCTAATTTGGAATAATAATTTGATTGATCGAAATTTAATTCCGTCTCCAATGACGTTCTCCAATTTTGTGCATAAACTGATGGCGTAATTTTGATAAATTATTACTGCAATATTAATCCGGTTGCCTGCCGGATTGTGAATTGCAAATATAGACGGATATAATCAATTACATTAGCAACTAATTAATCTTGAACTGTGCGCGCATACACGTATCGGTATGATTAAATACGCAGTCACGTCCAACAAGGGGAATTAAAACTCAATAATTTCCTTGTTACCGTTAATCTACACGAGATATACTAGAAGAATACAAGTGTCACGTCGCAAACTGTAAATATTATCGAAGCAATGAAATCGGGCGCATGAAATTTGGAGCGATGAGATATGCTACTCATCAATAATGAAAAATAATTTTAAAAATTTAGTTTCAAATTCATTCTGTTTCTGTATATTTTATGAACTGAAAACTCGCGCACTATTAAAAATTAACGCGATCCTTGGGCATTATTCACGTCATGTGGCGTAAATAATAGGATCGAAAAATGATAAAATTTAAATTTGTATTCGTGTTTCGACACTAGCGAGACGTAAATATATGCCGGCGCGATACGCCTGGCATGATGTATTATCGGGACCGTCCGGGAACGCGACACCGGAACATCTATCACGACGGGCAGGGTAGGGCAGAGGAGATCTTCGGGTATTATCGAACAACGCCATTGTCCACGTTTATAATGATCGCCGAACGAATTGGCCGGCGGCGATGTATTTTGTCGCCCGGCCCGACAACGCACGCGCGCGCAGCTGGCCACATGTAACGAGCCCCGGGGTCAGCATATTTTTAAGCAGCCTTCATTTATCACGCTACTGTAAACAACCCACGCGATCCGTGATTCAATTTGAAACACGACGCCTATTATAGATTGGTTGCGGGCCAGTTCATTCCATCTCGTATTCGATCTCACCAATAATGGCCGCGATCGGGAGGACCGCGCATTGAGTTAGTATTACGATTGATTCGAGAGGGAAGGTAGAGCTGGTAGTAGTGGACAATGTTTATTTCGTTTTGGGAATATTTTCTTGAATGAAAAAATTATCTAGATATTTTTAACATATAACTTCACAAATAAATTATAGATATTTTTAATAATATACCTATATCTTTCATGAGTTGCATGATTAAACTCTTGTGTTAGATAATAATATAATTTAATGTATGTATAAAAAACGAATAAATAAGTACAATATTTAAGATTTCTAAAATAAAACGTCCGATTATGTGGCTCACAAGCTTAACGAGCTTTTCATGTATCTTTTAATTATTATATAGAAAGGTATTCTGTCTGATTATCTTAAAATCGCGTTTTCCGGCTACTCCTCTCTTTCAGACACGCGTACCATAAAACGTGCTCATGCGAGAATCGGCGTTTGCCCTCGTCCGAGTTCGCCCGACAATTCTTAGCGTTGTCGGCACGCCACATGTCGTGTCGCTCGCTCGCGGGTTCACTGGCTCGTGTTAATAATCCACGGAAGCGTGCACTATCGCCAAAGCGAATACCGGACCTAACGCTAATTTAAATATTAAGCCATGCGAGGCCGATGCTAATAACAGCGGCAGCCCGGTTGTCCGCGCGTGTGCGCGCATGTACGGTATTCCCTCCCGCAACAGTTACATTTACATAATCGTACTCTTTATCTCCTTTTTTTTTTCTTTCTCCCCGTGTTTATCCGCCCCTTCCGGGCGTAGTAGGATAACGAAGATCATGCCGTTCGTTTCTCGGTTTATCGCTTTTGGAGGGCGAGACCTCTGCGTCAAATCTATCGCACGTGACACGATTCATATTCCTTACTTGATGAAATTTTAAACTTAGGTTTCATGGTTAATTCGTAGACGATATATATGTGGGATATTCTGAAAACATATTCTATGAAACATGTTTATAATCGATTTTCAATCTCGCGAGATATAAGCGTAGGGTAAAAGGAATAGAAGATAAGATATTGCTAAAGTGCAGTTGGCCATGAGAGGTTCTTCGCTATTCGATTAATAATAATAATCTTAATAATAATCGCATCCATTCTTATTGAAGTGTCGCGATTGGGATCTCGTGATCGAAGTAGCCGCATTCCCCTTCGGATGTGCGAGCGGAGAACCAATCCTCGCCATTGATCTTGTCGTATTCTCATTGTGTCAGTCTGGAAAGCTCATTAATATCTCACGACATCACATCGGCACATCAAATGGCATCGAGATAAGTAATCTGTCAATTATCGATCCCGTTGTTCGTTCTAGACAGCGCGAGTGTTCCATCGTGATACGACGATCTCGTCGCGCGTCATGCGAATGAACATCAGAGGCGAAGCTTCTGTAAGATTAACTATACCTTGCTATCTCACTTTATGTAACATAAGTATATTTTGTACGGCATTCTAAAGTTAATGCGTAAAATCTTAAAAATCGGAATAAAGGCTGCTCCAATTAAGATGTTTCTTCTTTAGAACGATATTTATTATATCGTGATATCGCGACGTTAATTGTTGGGATTTCGCGGGCTCTGTACAAAAGCGGCCTGATTGCGATCCGATGTATCGAGTCACGTCGACAAATTCATTAGTTTTCATTCGACAATCGTGAGTGGAACGTTTTCATATCCCCGCTTTTCCCTTCTCCCTTGCAGCGTGCATCATGGCCGTATTTAATGCGCATTAAGCGAGTCTCGCAGTGTTGTGTCCACAGTGATGGGCGTAACGGCCGTCAGTAGCGGTATTAAAGACAAATCCTTCCGGTATCCGGTGCTATTGCATATGAAATAATGGCCGGGCGAGCAGTCGTGCGATCCTTTCGGTATTGATGGACGACAGTTCGCGTGCGGTACAATCGTTTTTCAATTGCCACGCATCCCGCGGAGATCGTCCATCGGTTGCATGTGCGCGCCGCGACAAGATACAATATGAAACAAATACTGGAATCGGCGGATATCAATTTGCACGGAATTACGATCGGGCGACATCGATCGAAATTATACCTCGCTCTCCAGAACGCGAGACCGCTAATTAATGTCGGCACAGGGATCCTTCCGATAAATAAAATAGCTCTCCATCTTCGTGCAAGATATTATATGAGATATGCACATGCAACGTGCTAACTTTCGATTGCTCGCGTGTGTGATAACATTTAACATGTGACGTGATATGTAATAAGCGTTTGAAATCTCGGAGTAAATTTCTTTTTTAATTTAGTTAAAATTTCTTATTTTGATTACATAAAAAAAATAATGAGAGAAAGAGAGAGCTATTATTAGAGCTTGTGGATTATAAGCAAAATTCACGAATACATATGGATAACAAAATTATATTTTATAACTAATTATATTTTATAAATAAACTTTAACAAAGTTACGTTCGGAGTTACATTTGAGCTATTAAATTGAACGTTTAAGTTGAAACATAAAAATATTGCTACATGTATTGTTTTCTTTATGAATATTTTGACTTTTAATTTTGATAAGATAAAATAATCTGTTCTGAATTTTCACATATATAAACTGACAAATCATGTTTGCTCACATTGCTTTTTATCACAAAACAGATATATTTTCCGAGAACGATTTGTTACCAATTTCGTCCGAAACAATCGCGACGAGATGAGAACAATCGAGCGGCAGGAAGTTCAGCGCGTTATAAACACGCGGAAATGAAACGCGTCTGCGATTGTGGGACTTTATCCTTTGTTTCTAACGTAGAGATATTGAGAGAAAGCACCTAAATGAAACCTCCCGGTGAATGAGTCGCAGGTTAAATACATGCGCATAAAACCGGTAAATTATAAATGTTAGCCAGTATATAAGCATGTATACGTACGATTGCATGATTAAAGTTTTCGACATATTTGACTTTCGATTTCTACTTTGACAGCAAAATTAATCGATCTGCTTGATACAGTCCGTAATTCTACCACGTATGTTTTTTTTTTCGTCAAACATCTAAATTCATATTAGTCACAGATTTTTTGTTTGTCGTTTTCTCTTTATTACGATCGAATTAATAATAATAGAACAGGTTCATAAACGTTATCGCAATTTTTGTCTCGATTAAAAATATATTTTCGTTTTAATTTTTATGTTAGAATTTGTTATATAGTCTTCAGATTTTTTTGCTCTAAAATTTGTTATAGCTGTATTATTTATTTATCTCGACAGACTATTTTATAGTATAAAATAATATATATGTATAAATAATTAATGTAAAAAATTGGTCTCTAAAAACGAGAGGCTATATAGGGGAATATTTATTTATGCAACTCATTTGCTACTTATTTATGCAACTTAAAACCTGAAAATATTCTTGTACTACATGTACTGACATTTTTGTTTTTGCTTATCATTTTTTAATAAGAATCATGAATGATATAGTTTGAAAGTTATAAATGACAATATCTCGAAACGAGATACATGTGACTCGGCGATGCTTGTTGCTCGTTGGTCCTCGTCTCACGATTAATCTCGCAATTTTTTTCATCGAGGAAAACTGCTGTGGCTATTGATACGTGTACAAGATACACTTCGCGACACCGTGCAAAAAAGGAACGAGTTGTCTTGGGATCGTGTCCCTTCGTCATGCTACGATGTGTACGACGTGCAGATCGCTCGGTTTTATCTGATGCAACCGCGACATCTCGTCGTCGATCCTGTCGAGCGTCGCACCGCCGGACGGACGTGTCGTGTGCGAGTGGAAACCGCCGATTGTGGATAGATTGATCGAACGTAAGACGAGAAAAGGCGGCAATTAATCTCGTCGACGCCGAGCGTCGCGACGTTAATTAATCTAATATAGCATCAATATTATAATTAGCTCGTCCGCGCACCAATTGATACTATAATTAATCCTCCTAGTCGTTTATGAAATCAGCAGCGGCGCGGCGCGGCTGCTTTCGACATGTCAGTTAATTTATTATGTCGTTTTCGAGCGCGTGCAGTGTGATTTATTACGAATATATGAAATATTAAGAATAGATTTGTTGCTTAAATTTTAAATACGATATTTTAAAATTATCGAGCAAGATTGTTATTTATTTTTTAAGATGCTATTAGATGCTAACTTGAAGGCTAAATTTGAAATGAAAATTTAAGTTAAAGTAAAATCTGCTTAAAATTAAATCGAGAATAAAGTTGTTATCGTTTTCTCCAATCTGACATTTTTAATTCAAAAGAAGAAAAATTTGCCATCATAATTCAAGATTTACTCCGCTCATCGGATTATAAAGATTTCTTCTGTTTGTTATGTAAGCAAAGAAAATCCTCCGTGTTAATGTTATTTCATAATTATCTCTCTACAATTTTTATAACCCTTCTCTCTCTCTCTCTCTCTCTCTCAGAAATTTTGAAAAATGATATATGATGTGAATTAAAAGCGCGCAACTTAATTTCACGATCATCAATGATAGTAATAACGTCGAATCGAAAAGCAGTTTGTCTGGTTCTTTTTTTTTATAACGTGAGCTGCTCATGTTTCTTTTTTAAAATACGCATGGCGGTTTCGTAGTGACAGAATCATCTTTCGAGTAATAACGAATGATTCGTGCTGCTTCAAAGTGAAAGGAATCACGCGTGTCGCAGGAAAACCGAGATAACTCTCGAGATAGTCGAGAATTATAGATGTGAAAGCGATAGGTATCTCGCATCGCGTTAGACGAACATCGGTGGAGAATTATCCGGCCATCTTTTCATTGAATGATAAGCGCGTTTCGCGATTTCAATAGCGAATTATTAATTAGGCAAATAATTAAGCGCAGTTAAACGCTATTATTCTAATAATGCGTTGACAACATAATGTGCATATGTTATTGTCAATCGATCGAGGTTAATGACTAGGCGAGACCGATGCGCGTAACGAGCTGTTATGCAATACAGCCGTGATAAAAAGCTCCGGATCAAATAATTGGACGCGCTCGGATAATCATTGGTCACGATATCGACGCGCGCATTCGATAAGCATCTCTAATTACTATTGAATAATAGGCGCGCTCTAATGATAGAGACATTATGTGAGCGTCTTAATTAGGCATATTACGTAGGCAACATGTCAGACTATATGCTAATGCCGAGCTGGCCACCATCCTTCTTTTTTTCTTTCAAATAAAACTCGTCATTAGCCAACGATGCATATCTTATGTAGATATCGAGGGAATAATTTAATTGACCCATGATGAATCGCGTATAGCACGCGCAAAGTCTTGCATGAGCACGTAATTGTCATATATAAATATCCTGAAGATATCACAAATGCTTCTTCTTACACGTATCAATAGCATTAATATAATTTTTTATAGTGATAGTGTTGGAAAATATAGTTTCGAAGATATGATCTTTATTCAGATCTTTATTGATTAAGAAGAACGAGAAACATTAAATCAGGATTACGTGTCATAAATGTCCTAGTTAGTGGATCAACTATCTCTTGCAGTAATATTGTTAAAAAGTGTATTTTGTAGTATATTGTTGTGTGACTAATTCAGATCCTTATTTCTAATCGTTTTTTTCATCGCGATCATTTGTCATCGAGCTCGTTTCAACGTGTGATAAAAGAGGAGCGCATTTGTTTGCAGAAGATCCGCGATAGCATCGCTATTCTCTGCCAAGTACTCCCGACTAATCATTACCGATGATATCGATGATCGCTAGAGTTTGCGCAGTCAGAGGAAGATAATTTATCGCGTTTTCTCGTCGAGGTGAACCGAAATTTCATCTCGGCGGTCACGCTCGCTATCCCCTCAGATTCTGAGCTCGCGCGCTTCTTCTCAGCCCTAAGTGGTTGATTTATGTACCGCGTTCGCACGAAGTACTTTGAATCATGAATCAAGCGAACGGAACCAGTGATTTAGACTGCCGCGGAGTTATTTGTTTATTTATGCGCGTTTCTATCGTACGCGGATCTTGCGCGAAAGCCGATTTCCGCGCGATTATCTCGGGGCCGCGCTTGGGCACGTTGCGCGTTATCGGCATATATTACACGCTCGAAGTACGTCTTCCCGCGTCTTCGTCCGGGAACAGGAAGTGCCGTTACTCCCTGAGCGGCGCAAGCCGATTCCGATAGTCCGGCCATCGTCGAATTCCCCGGAGAAGGTTTTCCCAGGGAGTCCGAAGTGAGCGGGGCTTTGAACCACCACGTCTCTCTGTAATTAAAGATGTCGGACGCGATGTCTTGTCGTACTTTTCATCGTGAAGCTGTAAATTCTCTCTCGATGCCCGTGAGATCTGTGTCTGAACGCTATTCGTAAAATATAATGCTATTTCTTTATTTCGAATAAAGCTGAATGAGAGGGATAAAATTCCGATGTGTTTTTGCGCGAATCGTAGTTTTAGACAGTTTTTACAGTCTTTTCAATTGCTTATAATTAGCTTCAAAATTGTGAATACCTTTTTCATAGAACGATAAATTGTAATGATAAATTCTGACAATAACGATCCAGAACAAAAGTACTAACAATATTCTTTCACTTTTATTTTGCAATATTTCTTGTCGTCACGCGTGTAAATACGTGGAAACGAGCGTATTGAAATCTTTGGGCTTTCACCGCAAATAGCAGGATGGTGTACTAAATCACTTGTTACGCGACATTGAATTCAATGACGAAGCCAGAGCAAGAGGACACGCTGTTGACCCGGGGTATTTCGACGCAATACTAAATAAATCTCTTTCTCTCGCACTTTCTCTCTCTCTCTCTCTCTCTCTCTCTCTCTCTCTCCATTCATCTATCTATCTTTTTCTTTCGATCCATCATGATTCATTAGCGAGACAAAATATCGCTGTGACGTTCGAGAGCGGCATTCCGACGCCAGACGCGATCGAACTATGTGACGTTGTTTCATATCTCGCGTGTAAAACGACAATATTATAATTAGCCACACAGGCAGACACGATGCGTGTACCCAGCGTGTGTCCGATGCCTATCTCGACATCGGTATTTGCATGTCGTTTTAGTTATTTTCACATCGACGAAAACTCGATAAGATGCTACTCAAGATTTTGCAATTCTCGATCAACTAACTATCGACATTTAAACGATATGAAATATCTAACATGTAAGAAATTTAAATTTAAATGGAACGAAATAAGTTATCTGTTTATATATCTATGTTGATTTGTAGATCCGCATTAGCTACGTATCACGGCTGATACGGGTTTCTGAATTCTTCGACCTGTTTTTAGATCCTGTAAATGTATATCGAGAGAAACTACACTTGGAACTTCTTAATACCTCCGATTTGAATCGCTTGTAGAGCTCTCTCTTTCCTCTCCTTCGAGCGCAATTGATCTATACGCGCGTGTCGCGTGGCGCGACGAGCACACGCCATCGTCAGGAGGTGCCGTGGAGGAACGCGGGCCCGTGATTTAGCACGCTCGCACTTCGCACCCTTATTCGTTTTGCGGCCGCGAGGAAAAATGCGCCGGGACATTTTCTCAACGTTTATAACGAGTGCGCGCTAACCACCGCGTGAGTAATGCGGTTGCGGCCTCGAAAGGGCGTCATTTTCGCGCGCCGTCGGTTCCCACCATCGCCGTGACGGCGCATTATATTCTGTCGCTCGTCCACGAAAAATGGAATCCGTGACGGTGATGATAACAAACGCGAGAAACATGCGGTACTCTCGGTCGTGAAACTCTTCTCGTTGCTTTTTTTCTTTTTGCGGCTCCGTCCGTAACGCGCGGTTGTAACGCGTTTCTCGGCGCACGATCATAAATCGTCCGGTGGATACGAAATGACCGCAATCAGGCGCAAACTACGTTTAAGTAGAGATTTTTCTGTCTCCTTATTACCGCGTTATTTGATTAAGAATCATGCGTAGTTATCCCTTAATCCCCCAACGATTAATTATTCTACCTCTACCATTTCTCATATTCATAAATTTTTGGTTGGTCGTCGATTTGAAAACTTTCAAATAATTTCTACTCTTTATTGTCTGTGTGGTGCAGTAAAAATAATTTATGTATGAGTCAAATTCAATTTCCGTAAAAAATACAGCATTTTCTTTCATCTCGTCTCTTCAATTTATTCCTATTTAACAGATCGCATTGAAATCTGCGTCGGTCGTTCATCGCGAATTTATTTCAGTTGTACGTAAATCGTGTGTAATAGTCGTTGATAATTTTATGGCAAGAGGGCACCTTTCTCATCTTGGATCGTGTGCGCCATACTGATAGCGTGCCGTTATCATGCGTGCCCGTATAACGCGAGATCGATAAATCTTCGTAGGAACATACAAATTGCGCGTACAGATGGCGAAATTAATATCCAATGAATAATGCGCACCGCGCGCACGTATCTCGCGCGCTTGCGATGCCGATCGACGCTTCCGTATGTAATTTATTCCGAGTTGTATGTCGCCGGGACGAGACAGTTACTTCGAGATACCCGCACGGTGATATGACGTTTACAGAGGCGAATGATACTCTTTGAAAAGACATGTTCATCAAATATACGAGAAACGCGTGTACTTTTCGCGATGACATCGTGCGCGATAATATGTAAGTTACGACAGTATTCAGAGAATGAATATGTAAATACGCGCCTAGTTATACACGCGCATAAAGCTTAGATAGACTATCGTCGAGGAAGACATTAGTTATTTTCTGATAGAGTTATTACAGTTTAAAAGAGATTTTAGAAAATCACATATCTGTAACGGTTGTTCCCACATCGTTGTTTGGTACAATCGCGTACATTTGTAATAAGGTGATATATACATTATAGCGGAGTAAACGACGAAAACCCAAACGAGTACAATGATATATACGTACATATACACATCATAGAGCTTAGCATATTCATGTATAGGGCACGTTCAAGGATTTGTCATGTCAGAGTTCGCCCGCAAGATCCGAAAAGGCCGCCTCGAAAGCGAGAAGCGCAAACGAATAAGCGAGTCTCTACGCGCGCGTCTTTGTCTCCGCCAATTGAGAGTCGACCACAGGGGCCACGTTATTAGTAAATAAAGACGCGAGGAAATTCTATTTGTGGGCAAACACACCGCGGCGGCCGCGGTGTGTACAGAGCCCTCGACCGCGACCATCTCCGGCCGCCTCTCCTATTCGAGTAATGCACTCGAGGAAGCGCCCGCGCGGGTCTATGCGCTTTCTCGGTTTCTTTATGCGGCGCGCCGATTTCCAGGGATAAGCACGGGGGAGAGACTAAGAGCGAAGGAGAACGAGAGATTCTCTTTATCTCAGTCGTTACGCGAGTGGCACGATGTAAACGTTTTCGCGAGGGCCCTCGAGAGTACGTCCCGCAGCTTTCCTCTCGTCTGGCCAGTCTCTGGTACGAACCACTTACGCGTCCGAGTAAGCTGACGCTTTTCATCCGCGATCAACTGGATGATTTGAGTGTTTACGCGACAATCCGACGGTAATTACCGGATAAGCGAATAATCCCAACAAATCTTGACAATGAGACATTGTATGTAAATCGTATATAGAGAAATTGTAGAGATGCGAGATAAGTAATGGATTGCAAAGTAGTGAGTAAATCCTAGAGTATAAAATTGCATTTATAATGATAGCAGGGAATTTAATTATAATTATAATTCGTCCTAATTAGAAACTATAACTTATAATAGGAGTTCGTCTTTTTAAAAATTATACCGTCAAGAATATATATCTATATATTATATCATAATTATATTCCTTCTTTTATCCGATATATTTCATTAAAATATATCTATATGTAATTTTTAGATATTTTAATGGACAGGTTTCTAAAACTTATACGAATTTAATATTAGATGGAATGTGACCTAAATTTGATTATTCCTGTTATCGATCGTGCATCGCGGTCATGTGAGATATTAATTTCTCAGTCCATCTTCACCATCATTCGTTGCGCAAAAATCTTGTCCTCTTAATCGAATGACGAGAGAAATAACGCACTCGTTAATAACGCACGCGTCTTCGGCACTTAGTTATCTTAAACGCTGCCAGAAGCATCGAGCTGACTGGGAGCCAACGATAAATTCTCCTGTGGTTTTAATTTGCCAGTGAATTCTCGTTGGAGAATGAGGGGTAAAAAGTGGGAGACGAGGGTGGGTCAGGAACACCCGGGTATTATTAAAACGGTCCGGGCATATATAGCCGCAGTAAATTATATCGTTCTCGCGAGGGAACGTGCAGCGGTTTGCGTTAGTGCTTGCAAAAAGTGTGCCGAGAGCGAAACTTTTGGATAGAAACGTATAGCCACTTGAGATTACTTTTCCTCTGTCGGAGCTGCGTGTCGTATCCAGGGGCACATGTACACCGAGACAAATAGCATTTTTTGTAGGTTCTCATATGAGAAAACTAAATTTAATCAGATTTATCCACATTGTTATTTGTTCCTATTAATTCAATTAATTCCTCGCGTTATAATCTTTTCATATAAAAAATTAAATAGAACTTTTTTCTTTCAAGAGAAAAATTAAATAGAACGAAAATTGATTTAAATATCGATTAATATTAATTTAAATTTTAAAATATTTTAATTAATATTTGGATTTAATTTTATTATCAAATATAATAAAGTTAATTAAAAAATGAATATCCTTTATTAAAACTTAATAATATATAAAAATTAGAAATATGCTGAATTAATTAATCTCAAAAACGTTTAAGATTAATTTATTTGCGACAAACCAGTATAAATGAATAGCGCGATGAAATTCTCAATTTCGCGTATAATAAATTTTTACGGGGATCCAGGATTACTATTCGATGCGGATTTTGTTGGGAAGCCTTGAAAAGAAGGTGTGGCAATTTTAAAATCCTCGTATTGACTGGATACTGGATTCGCCGGATGAAACGACAAGGTGAGGTCATAAACCTACAATAATGGAGAGGAGAGCGAATCTCTTTGTCCGGATGCTCTTCGCTGCGGTGCCACGCTGGCCTGTCAATATTTCTGTTTATTACCGGTAGTCGCTTCGCTTTATTTTACACTTCACGGGAGAACCTTTTCTTCAGAACAAAACAAAATTCATAGGCTTAAGAAAGAAAGAGAAAGCCAGGCTCAATATAGTAATTTTCAAACTATTCAAGTAATTTTCCAAATACTCGAAAAAGAGAAGGACTAGAATTGATAAATTAGTCTTTTAGAATTACTCGTAATTTACAATTTGCAAATAAGAAAAATTGCTTGCATTGTTTTTATTACTTGTAATTAATGCTGATAAAATTGAACCAAAGTATCTATTTATAATCTATTAAGATACATTTTTGAGTCACAATATTTGATTCATGCTAAAATATGCAATTCGATTCTCGTTTTAATATTTTGGAAGGTAATCTTAGATGACGCAGTTATATTTATGTATGATTTTGTAAATAATGTTTTGTAAATAATTGCTATTTATTACGCTCGTTGCATACGTATAATATCCGCAGGTCATTAGCAAACCTAAATGTTTCGTGCAGGCGTCGTCGACGCAGGATTAATTAATAGAGCGCGCGCGCGCGAAACACATGACAGACATTAACGGATGGCCCCGCTATCATGGGAACATGACAACGTCGCGATTAACGTAAGTGGAGACAGACAGGTTGCCTGTGATGTGGCCTATCAAGTGCGTTATCTTTAGCTATATAACGATAGCGTGAAGATGCATCGAGGAAATAATGCGTGTGCTTCGGAATTAACGCTTAAATCCCGTTAAGAAAGAGTCACACCCGTTATATTGCGGTACACCATGGTTTTGTGTCTCTACAAATATCAGTCGTGACATAATAAACTAACATTTTGCAGTATAACAATTTAGCGTGTGTAATATCTTATCTTCGATAAAGAGTTATGATATATAAATTCATTTTAATGCGAATTTGTTATTTTGTTCGAACAATAAATATCGCGTATAAATATCGCGAGCCAAATGGAAGCGTACAGTCGTCGTCGGTTTTATTTCGCGGGATTACAATTACCCGAACAATTTATAACGAGATTTTCGCGGAATCGTATGTGCGCGGTACGTACATGGGGGAAAATATCATGGAGTAGTAAATCGCGAGAAAAGATATTGCGCTCTCCGGTATATTAATTAAAGGGAAATAATAGATTTCGCGTAACGCGAGATTCAACAATTTGCATACTTTGTAAAAAATGTATTTTCCAAACTTTTTTGAAATTAAACTGTATTAATTATAGAACACGCATGATATTATTTGCAAAATTATGCAAAAATAAAATCTTTCATTTAAAGTGAAGAATCAAACAATATATCATATGAAAGGAAATGTTTTTGAACGATATTATTATTCATATGGAAATTGTCATTAGTAGATATCTATATATCATAATGAAATTCATAATACTTGTTGGATATTTTACAATGTCTGTCTTTCCTACTTTCGTGCATCGCAGTCGTAGAACAAATATTTTTACCGTGTGATTTCGTTCGTTATTTTTCGATTCCAGCAAAAAGTTACAGTGACGATAAAAATCCGGCGACTGGCGTAAACCGTCGGCGATGAAAAGCTCATAAATCGGTATAAACCGCGAGATCGACTCTTCCTTCCCCTCCTTCTCTCTTTCTCTCTCTCTCTCGACAATGTTCATCGCAGCTTACAGCTTACAGCTCAATAAATTCGCCAGATGGAAACGTAAACGTAACGCTCGCGCGGACGCGATTTAATTAACATTCCTGCTGCGGTGGAATGAACAGGCGGGTGGGCGATGCAGAGTTTGGTTGGAAAAATATGCAGGGAGAGAAAATGTGCCTCGCCTATTATGTCCGGATGCGGTCCGATGCGGCCGATCAGGCTGCGAGGTTAAAGATCACAAAAAAAAATATATATACACACACACACACACATACACATACAAATTTACTTGATGATGCGCCGCGACTCGGATGTATAATTATTAATATCTTGCAAATCTTTGAGTGTGGACCTTTCGATCGAAAGGACACTTTCGGGAATAATTTCTTCCATACGAACAGTGAAAATTGCAACAAAAATATTTTGTCTGAAAACAATCGTCTAATTCGTCGTTTTATTCACTCTTGAAAAAGGCGTGTTAAATCGATACTCGAAAGTCTTAAAGTATTGCTGCCTCTTTTTCGCGATGCTGATTGGTTTTCTCGCTTGACTTTGTATTGCGAAAGTAACCAATAAGACATGAAAATTATTTACTAAAAAAGGTACTTAATATTGAGCCTTTCGTAACGTTTTAAAAACTAAAGCAAAAAAATTATTTTTAAAAACAAAAAAATAGTAAAAGAATTAGTAAATAATTTTCATGTTTTATTGGTTACGTTCTGATAATTTGACAGAGATAGCTTTATATACATACCTATATAATAATCTAAACTTATATTAAAAAAGTTATTAACATTATCACGAAAGATTGACCTCTAGTAAAAGAATTCGTATTCTAAGTTAATGTTATTCAAAGGCGTTCTGTAAAGTCACCAGCGACCGAGACAGTCATCCTTGTCGAGGGCGTCGAGAGACTCTTCTCTTTTTCTCGAGTACGAGGGAGAAGAGTCCCTTCAAAGATCCACACGCGCATTGTGCAATGCCCTTTTCAGTCTCACGATCCGCTTCTGAATATATATGCACGTCTGTATTATAATGAATAATAATCATACATATATCTATTTTTATAGAAAAGGTGATAGATTGTTAGACGAATTTGCAAACAGTGGCGCAAGTTGTGTCTATTTTCTGAAACAAGAATTGCAAAGACAAAATAGAAATGTCTTTAAGCTCGATCAATACATTAATATTTTAGAAAACCATTTAAAAATTTTCCGCAAAATAAATATAAGGCTAAGCCGTTATTATTCTGAGCGTCTTACTTTTGACATACTGTTGACTTTAAAGCAATCTTCCTCAATCTTGTGATATGGCGTATGCGTTTAAGGAAGCGGAATTAATATAAATTTACCACATATGTTCGGCTTCACTCTGCGCGCATAAACCAACAACGGCAGTCGGCGCTGTTTAGAGCCACCCTCGCATAAATCTCGATCTCTGTCTCCATCTCTCTCTCTCTTTCTCTTTCTCTCTCTCTCTCTCTCTCTCTCTCTCTGTAGACAGGCAGTATCGATCCTGTGGTTTGTACGGCCCGTGCTTCAGCGTCAGCCACTATTGTTCCAGTGGATACACGTACACATATACACGCGTACCAACGTCACGACGTCTTTCCAAATTATGTAAGTTTCCGTATGAGAGACGCGAGCGGTTCTCACAGTAGAGGAACGAGGGCCCTTTGTGCATTCTCTACCAGGTCGCTAATTGTTTCCGAAACAAAGCGTCTTTAATAAATAAGAGTCGCATTGCGTAGGGAAATGCGCTGAACGTCGCGGTTTATACGATAGTAATTATCTCCGTTCTGTATTTTCAACTCCAACATTTCTCTACCTCGCAGTGTTCGACTCGCTACAATTATCGCGGAAGACATGCGTGCGCAGAATAAGGTTTTGTTAATCCAAATAGTTCTTGATATGTTCAAATTAATTATACGATTATTGTCGAAATGAAGTTTCAAAACTTTAATTAAGATTATGATATCCATATATGTCGGGGAGACAGCTCATTTACTGAATAATATAATTTCAGATATTAATTTCACAGTTATTTTACATATTGTTACTATTACGTCTGTTTAAATAAACTTAAATGATGAAGTAAAATAACGAAATATTAATATATACATATGTTACAAATTATGCAAACTCGATTCCTTATTCTGCATTTCCAAAGCGGTGCCTTAACATTGCACAAAATTAATTATACATTTTAATTACAATTAATATTACTGAAATTTTGCAACGCGCAGTACTCGTGACGTAAAAATACAATTTGTAAATGACAGAAATGACTTATCTCTTTGTGAATTAAATTTTATTTTATTCTGAAATCCGATTTTATTTACAGAAATATGAAAAAGTTATTGTTATTGAGAATTCAAAACGCGTCGATCCGGCGAATATCTGGAACGCTTTTCGCGAATGCCACGTCCCTCTATTAGATCTTCCCGCGATGTTTGTCCGCGGATTCTGGATTCCTGCGAAAATTCCCCGAGTGCGTTTCTGAGTGTCCCCTCCACTTGCATTCCACAGATTGATCCCTCGTCATTTCTGTGAACGACGACAATCCTATGCTAACAAGCCGTGGCCAGTAAAAACTTAGCGTAAGCTTGACGTAAATTTAACACACGTTTAACGTCTCCAGTTGCCAGCTGCTCCGACTCGGCTAGGCGATCTTGTCGATGAATTAACTTATTTACGTGCTTCTCGCGCGGAGTTGAAGGCCCGCATATTGTTCGAAACGATGTAGCATCGTTACCGAGGAATAGCTGAAGGTAGGAGCCATCATCCTAACGAGACGCACGATGTTTCATCATCGCCCAACGCAACTGCCACACAAGCATGCAGATAAACACGTCGATAAATAGACAAACCGCTACTGAAGAATTGCAACTGGTATTAGCGCGAATCTGAAAACTAAATTTTTATATAATTTAAAAACGTCGTTACTTAAATTCTTCGATTTGTACGGACATTTTATTTAAATTCTTACTATTTCTCTTTGAAATAATTCCACACATTTCTTAATCTGGTTTCTTGTGGAATTGATATCAGTAATATTAACTTTTAAAGCTGTATTTAATTGAAATACGATATTCATCAAACACAGATTGACGAAAAGACGGAAAAAGATTTGCAGGCGTTCGAGTGGAAGCATTTGAAAAACTCTGCCATTTTACGTTTCATCGAAGCTCGATTGGCGTTTCTTTTGCCGATTGCTGAATGCAAATTGATCGCAACCCGACTCTCGCTTTCTCGACGAATCTCTTTCTCTTTCTCCCTTTCTGTCTCTCATCTTTTCGTTCGCTCTCGCAAGCTTGTCGCGACGTTTTTCATCCGGACAGGAAGAGAGCACTTCGAACACCGTCTGCTCGTAACTACGACCGCTCCAATGATGGCTTCGCCATCGATGCTTTCTAGGAAGAGAGGGTGATCGAGCTGGAAAAATACTTCAGCGAAAGTCCGAAGGAATCGGCCGGCTCCGATGGAGTCGACATTCCGCTCGCTGGAGATTCACGATTGTTGGAAACAAATGTGATTTTTAGTGCAACAATAAAAATTTTATTCTGGAAAATATATCTTGTAAAATCAATTTAAAACATGAGAAATTCAGCAATAAGAAACATAATTTTCATTAAATAATAATTAATACAAACAATTTCTTATTAAAATTATTATTCTTGTTAAAACTCTAAAATTCTTTTTATTGTTAAATAAAATAAATTTTTTTTAATTTGAAGTTAAAAGTTTAAAATGTACAATTGTTCAAATTTCCATAAAGGAAAACGAAAATATAAAAATTCACGAAAGTAAAAATAAAGAAATTTTATTGCTATCTCGATTTACTGCTCATAGAGGTACGAGGTGCCGGACCGTGCACTTTGTTATAATTACCTTGTAGATACTGAGTAAATTTTGCATTCGCGTGTTAGTTGGCATAATTTACAGCATGTGCGTATGAAGTTTCCATGAGAGACAATATTTACTCGCTGTATATTTCGTGGTTTTCGAAAATGATGGTCATTTATTATTTAACTGTTGGTGTTATCGTTTGCATCCGGTAAACGGATTTGGCCTTCCGCACATGTGAAATCGTTTGTACTCCCCCCCCCCCATCGTCAACCGCATATATACACATTAAACGGTGATAATCTTTCATTAATGAATCAGTTGGTACGTACAACTTCAAAGCCATACATTATGTAGAATATCTCCAGCTCGCGGAATGTTTTTTATACATATATAATTATGGGTATTACAGTGAACCAACAAATGGAAAATATGTAGATGAATATGCTGACCTGTAAAATACTTTTCTCTTTTGTGGAAAAAAGAAAATGCTTTGTATTCTTTAATGTCAACTTCGACACCGGTGTTACCGGTGCGTTATGGTCTATTTAGAGAGGTAAATTGTTTCCGCTCTGGCTGTGTTGCGCGACAGGAAAGAAATCACTCCGAAAAAGTATCAGAGCGCGAGCGGCGCGCGCATTTCGCGGTCGCGGTGCTTTTCGGGCCGCAATTTTCCGCGGCTCTCTCGTAACCGGCCGTAACCGTTGTTCGCTAACGTCGCGGATATTCCGGCACCTTTTATGCAGCTCGTTAACCCTGCACCCGGAACGGCAGTGCAACTAGCAGCCAGTTGCGGCGTGCATACGTACATCGGGTATTCGTGTTCTCAGGAAGCTTGTCCATCGACGCGGGGATTCTTATCCGCTTAGATAAGGAGAGATTTAACGGATTACAGATAGCATCTGTTTCCTCCACCTCTGTTTTTGCTTTCGTCTATTTCCGCAAATGTATGAGCTGTCTTGTGTATAGGCAAAATTGGTCGATCTTGATTTTAGCAAATTCACGCTATACATAAATCACGTACATCACGTTTAATGATGATATCGCGAGGCTGTAATAATTCCATAACGTCGATATATAGTCAAATATAAGCAAAGTGCTTTCATGCTTTTCCGGAGAAGTGTGCAACCATCCATAAAAATTTATTTTATATCTTCTTCCCTTTTCACCATGAATCATATCCGTGGATTATCGCTGACTGCGCAATTCTTGGAAAGCTTCCTCGAAGGCGGAAGCCAATTGTAACCAAAGGGCTTCTCCGATTGTACTGAACTTCTCGCGTAGAAAGGACTGGAGCGCGGATGCGATCGTGAGATACACGGAAGAATGCGTCATGCGAATCTTTATCCCGCGAGTAGTATTCCGCGAGCGGCGGCGGCGGTATTACTGAACATATTTCCGACTAATTAATAGGGATGTATATCTGGTTAGAGATAGTTGCATCATCCGGTTTAACCCCGATGAACCAGAGGTCAATGGGCAATCGACGTACAGGATAATTATGAATTGTTGAAACGTTATTCCCACGGACATTAGAGAGGAAACATCTTGCGCTCGTAGAAGTGAAGTGAGATGTCACGCATGAAACACATATGTAGATTATTAAGATATTTTGTTTCGCTAACTAAATTGTTTTCTAAAATTACATAACATTTATTCCCCCCCCCCTCGCTAAATGTTTTTGCACGTTACATCTTGTTCCCTCCTAACTCGATTCCTCACCGCGCGTATCGGGTTGTGTATTCCCACCGTTTCCACTCCGCGGAAAAATTCGCGCGCGCGTCAAAACGTCGCGCTCGTCGTGCGCTAATCGCCGGGATAAACTCTGCGAGTTCTCGCGGAATCTCCTCCTTCACCTCCTTCTTCTTCTCCTCCTCCTCCTCCTCCTCCTCCTCCTCCATCTCCTTCATCTCGCGGCAAACACTTCTCCGAGAGTGCGAGCCTAAATAGCAGCTTCTCCGGCGCGAGGATCGCCGCTTTCGAGCCGCGGTGGGCATTAACGTGAGTAACTGTACGGCGGACAGCTGATGCCGTTATCACGGCCCACGTACTAAGCTCCACCGTAGGTCCCGCTTAGATCCCCGGCAGTGATTTTTCGCGGTCCTGAATAATCGTCCCAGGTGGGCATGCGCGCAAGACCGGCCGATTCGTCGTTTGTCACGCGGTGCATAACCGGCAGCATAACACCATCCAGTAATGACATTATACTGCGCGCATTCGCAATAATAATGATCGCCGTGGCGCGTGGGCCCGACAAGAAGACTCGCGCGTATAACGGTAAAGACCCTCATGTCGAATACATTTCACTTGGCTTCTATTCATTTCCTGAATCTCTCGCCTAATGGCGATGTAAAGCTCTCTGTCTTCGGTGAACACATGCAGCCGATAGATCTGTTGATTTGCGTTGACTGATCTCGCCAATGACTTTGCAAAGCCTATCGATCGCTTCCGATCTCTATTGTCGCGTTAATTTCTCTATTTTTAAACTTCTAATCTTTTTTAATTAAAATTAATTTTTCCAAGTATTTATTTTCTTTATTTCAGCTATGTATACGTTTTCTAGTTATTAAGAATTTTGTTAATTATATTTAATTTTTTTTTTATACAAATTCCTGTTTGATGTATGATGCTGCAAAGTTAATTATCATAAACGTATCACGGGAATTATTGAGCGATAAAGACGAACATTGTTTCCTCCTAATTAAAATGCTGCTGTCACGTTTACGTCAATATTATGCCACACGACGTCGTAATGAAATTGTGAGGTTTTGAAGCGTGCGTCGTGCGGTAAATTCCAAAATTGCGTTAATTCCGAAATTATGTTAAGTATGCATATATCAGCTTTCACGGTACGGAGAGTTGATATTGCCAGCTTTGGCTGGTGTAACTATTTGCACCACAACACGGTACGCCGCCGGCGCGTAATTTTGGGCCAACTAGTTTACTAGAGTTTCTACTAAGCCTTCAGATTTCCTACCGCCGTAATTGCTTCGTTTTAATGAGTTTTTCGTTATTGTAAATTTTTCAGTAAACAAAGGGTCAGTATGTGACATATAATAAGCATCATGGTCGTATTTTACCGCGAATTACGCTAGATGAATTTGATTTACACCAACAATATTCGTATCTTTACAAGAACTCTCTCTCTCGTTAGTGCAAATATTGTCCTAAAAAGATTACGAAAACAATTTATTAAATATAAAATTAAAAATATTTTTGACACAAAAGTAAGTTAAGAATAAAATTGAAATAAAAAATAAAGAGAATCATATTTTCAATTTTCTAAAAATTTTTATAATGTAAATATGTTTTATTGTAGATCTTTTTGCCGAATGCAAAAATGAAATATGTCGCAAATGTGTCGTTCGTATTTACAAACGTATGAAGGAATTACGTAACATAAAATTACAGAACATCTGAGGCTTAAAACCACGAATAGAGACATGGAGATGAAACGTGTAATCATGATTTTCTCGCTTTCGCTACTGCGTAACATTGGTCGAATAGTCAGCATCTTCAAAATGAGAGGCGTGAAGAATTATCTATCGCAAAAAAAACGGGGACACTAAGTACCTGAGAAAACTTGAAGAGCTATTTTTGTTGGATGTCGTAATTTTCATATTATAAATAATAATTATATATATTAAAGAAGTCAAATCAAAGTTGTGCTAAAAAACAGTTGTGCTAAAAAACCATCTAAAATTAATTAAAGAATTTTTTTGTCAAAAAGACAAACCTCGTAAAGCTTCTATTTTGTTCGATTGCAGCTCAAAAATTATTTGTGTTTTAAAAATTATTCGGATCCTGTCGAGAGGAAACGTTATTTATATTTTCGTACAAGAGAATCCTCTCCTGCGAAGGACTTGTCCTTTTGCACTCGAATTTCCAAGTTCGCACGCACAAGGAAACGAGCGGGACCCAATGGGTTAACGGTAATCGGACCGTGTCGAGCCTACTGTTGGAACGATATTCCATGTGTGTGGCACCCGGTGCTTCATTGATAACTCACCCTGTGTCCCCCCTGATCTCGGCGAACTACTCGGTGGTCCCCCTCTTCTCACACGCGTGATAGATGCGCCGCGGGGCATCCCGCGTGGCACGGCATGACATGGGACGGGACAGGACGGAATAGGACGAGATGAGACGAGACGGGACGAGACGGGAGACGCACGCACGCTGCATTCCGGGAGCAGTACGGGGTCAAGTGCCTAACTCTAACGGGGAGGAATCATCGGGCTGCTGACGCGGACTTACACGAGCTTACGTCACCTCGCCAGTTTGCCAGGCATTGGTAATAATGTAAGGGAAGCTTTGGTTCCTCGAGGTCGAGTTACGTCATAATCTCAACTTCCATTCTGAACAAAGGAATTTCACAGAAGTGGCGCATGCAGCTCTGTGTGTGTGTGTGTGTGTCGTCACGTAAATCTATATGTTGCAAAATTATATGCAAAGATATCTGCTAGAAGTGTATAACTGTCGGGTAAATTTGAATGAGTTCATAATACTGACACTGATCCACTTTTGAGTACAATTAAATAATTTGTTGTATGTAATTTCGAAACTTGAAAATTGTGAATGCGAATGTCATAATTGATATTCTTTGAAAATTTGTTTCAATACTAACCAAAGGGCCATTTATTATGTATTAATTTAGTTACTTTTTAAAAAGCTCATTCGGATGTTCATGTCGATTGTGTGCGTTTGTAAAAGGACAGAACATGTCGGTGTGAAATGTGTTTGGTGAGGGTGTGATTCGTCATGGCACGGCGACTGCATTCAATTATGCCCGGTTATTACGACAAATGCAACGCGGTTTCTGCTATTTCGTGTGCTAACACGTTTTCCGCATTATGTCGTCGTGACCTGAAAACTACGCCGAGATATCCTCCCCGCGAATTGGCCGAGATCCAACGTGGACGATCGTGTATATTGAGGAAAATTCTAAATCCTCCGTCCGGCGTGGTCTGAACTCTAATATGTCTGCAATATGCAACGAGAATTGGAGTAATCTTCGGGAATCGCTGGCACGCTCTGCCGTACATCGTTACTGCCGTGATTTAGAAGCTCGCGTGATTCCAATTTCGGAAAAGTGTATTCCTGAAAGATACCTACTCTCGAACGAAAATACATCCTACGTTTAAAAATGCAAATACATAGTAAATCGCGAAAACGTGTTATTTGTACTCGCGATGATAAATATTTACAATTTATAATGTACAATTTAACGATTGCTCAATTTGCAAGTTATTCTCTTCAAATTTAACAATCAATTAAAAAGTTAAACATAGCTCCATGTTGTTTAAAGTCACTTACGTTCGTGTAAAACCGTCTATTCTTTCCATCGTGAAGATAAATATGTATGTGCTAAGGAGAAACATAACGATATTTATAATGCATTCTTACGTATACGTATCGTGCATTTGCGAAATATTTAGGAACGTGGGAATCGCCTCGCATGCCTCTTTCAAGAATGCGGTAGAGGAGATAATAAATTTTCGAGTTAATCAAAATAACTCGATCTTATTTATATCACGAATCCTTTTCCTGCATATAAGTTGGCTCGATCTACTTCGCAGCAACGTATCATCCGCTTGTAGATTTGCTTGGAAACATTAAAAGAAGAATACAAAGTAATGTATTAGCACGGTTTCTCTCAATATCTCATTTATTACCTAACTAAGTATTGTTTTATTATCATAATAACCTTTATTTCGTATCCCTCGTATACAGAAAATTTAGACATTTAAAAAATGTCATCTTTTAGCTTGCCCCTAAAAAATCATGTATTATCAAAATTATATAAAATAAAAATTTTTACATACGTAAAATCTTTTCTGTATTGTTAAATCCTAACGATTTAACGTTAAGTTTGTACAAGGGTGGTAGATGACCGGTGTCGCTAACAGTACTTGAGAACATAACTGCAGAAATGAAAAGCCTCGATCATTCTAGTGCACGTACTTTATTTTTCGATGTCGATGATCGAACAGTTTACGATGAGATACCTGTCGTTGGAGCTGCTGTCGCCGGGCAAACACTCGCTCAATAATACAACGGTCACGCGGCGAAACGGCAGTTTCCACATCGTATCGGTCGTCGGTCGGTCGTTTATCGCGGATCGTTTATGGATTTATAAACGTCAGGCGGCTACGAGTACGTCAATTCAGGGAACGTTAACACGCGACGTGACGCCAACGGATGACCGGCGATTACATCTCCCTCGCTGATGATGTGCATTACGGTCATCCGTGCGCGGCAGCGCGACGAAAGAAACCGGCGGCGCCCTGTTGTGCCGCGAATCGGCCGGCGAGTGCATAAAAGCAGCGGGATACCGCGCGCTTTAATTATTCCCCTCGTGCGCTTACGCCATCGCGAAACCCAGATTACAGCCGCCTCGGTGATTAACCCTTCCGCGATCCACCTGGGAAAGTTCTAATAGCGTGTTTACACTACGAACCATTTTCAAACGATAGCCCATAAGATCGACACACGATGACTGCGTTTGCGCGTAAGATGTAAATCTGAAACGTTATTCTCTAAAATATCTGCTAATTCTTGAAGTTTTACGAATAGAGCGACACGGACTATAAGTACGGAAAATAATAATAGAAATTAAAACAAATATTGTGGAATAAAATATTATTTCTTTTATTCGCGTTAAATATGTGGTATGCAAACATGGTATCATTAAACAATGATATTGATCGACAATCACGATCATCATTACTTCCACTGAACCGAAATTAATATTAGCAAAGGAATACGAGCCTTATCATCATATTAGTTGCTTGCGCCGGCAAAGTCAAGATAAATCAAGCGGAATATTGACTTGGGGAAGATCGCCGTTGCTAATGCGCCTCGCAATCCGGCCGGGATCACAGGCCACACCGACAATGCACTTCGAGGCTCTGATCTAATCGGTAAACAGAGGAACTGGCGGTGCGCGCGCTACGTGCACATGAGAATCACGTGCGAATAGATTATGCGAATACGTCGTCGGACGCAAATGTTTATTTAGGGAGCAGTGCGTCCTCGCGATATACGGCATTATGATAATCCGGCATGCCCGGCATGAGTGTGCACGCGGTTGCACTCGCCAACGCCGGTCACGTGAATGAATTTTGAAATTGTTTGCCAGTGAGACAGAAGCGAAAAAGGCATACTGAACACATTAATCAAAGAAAATACTAAAGAAATATCAAAATCACTTGTTTCGCGCCGCGATGCGCAACCAAGTAGAATTGTCGATTTATTGACTTGAAATGTTTATCATTGTTATCGAAGCTTTGATACTCGTATTTTCAAAGACACAAATACAAGCGCATTTTACCGAAGAGAAAAAAAATACGATCGAGCAGGTGGTTACATGTTCGCGCTAAGTAGTATAAGGGTCACGGACTGGAATAAAGCAAATTTGAAGAGGTCGGTCCGTTTTTACTTCTGCGTTACTCAATTGCACTTCAGGCAAAAGGATGTAGACACACGCTGAGTGCGCGTAACTTTGTTTTATGAAACGAAGAGAAATGAAGCGGCTCCAGCTCACGCAAATGCGAGGTATTATAAAAAGTAGCATCGCTGACTGCAAGCAAAAAGGATTTAATTAAGAAATTCGTATACAAACTCCCGTCCCTTTTTGCTGAGAAAACTTAGATCCGCGCGCCGTCGCTGTTAGAACCAATTTGTATTTTCCTGTACATATAAGAAACAAAATTTTGCTTTACATGTCTCGTTTACATTATGCGCCACCGTCGCTGCGAAACTTTTGTTGACATGTGCCTAACTTTTGTTAAACAAGTTTAACAATGCTTTTATCTACTAAACTCTTAAATATTCATATGTTTGCATTTTAAATAGTTTTACGTATAATTGTAGAAACGCTTTGCAAGTAAGTTTTAATTATTTATTTAACGAACGCTTCTCGTATAAAAATTTTAATTATTATAGCATAATACATTTTATTTTTTAAATATCGAGAATGGAATACATATTTTCTATGATATAAAATATTTTAAGAGTTACTCTTAATATAAACATATAGGGCGCGTTACACTGTCAACGGCAACGAATGTAACAGCGGTAACCGGATCGTTGCGCGGGTTATTCCGTTGCGAAATAAGAGAAAAGAAAAATGGAGACAAGCGGGAGGCCGGGCCGGACCGGACGCGCGTGTACGCACAATGGCGATGACCGTTAAATTCAAATCAGCTGAGATATATAACGGCCGATGGCTGGGCGCGCGCGCTCTAACTAGAATGAATGCGACCTACCTCGACAGGGAAGTTAGCGTAACGCGTTGTAGGAAGAGCGCAGGCGACGATGCGACGGGACATAGACGACGATGCCGCCATGCGGCCCAGCCTCTCCTTCTCTTCCTTCTCCATAACGAACGGGAAGGTCCTCCAATCCCCTGAGACACACGAGAACGATTTATAAACGCGTGGGCGAGAATGGTCACGACGAGAACGATACCGGTATACGGTATACGCAGACACTCTTTACCGTATTTTTATTGTATCTTTACGTAGCGCGCGCAACTGCTCGAATCGATTCCCGTATTGTCCGAGAACTGCACGATGTTCCGCCCGAGCGATTTGTAAAATCGTCGAGCCAGAAAAACAAAATCAAATAGAGAAATGACATTTCCAATATATTTCAGTGACATAACTACGATTACAGAGAGCAGCAGACGGGTCTAAATTTGGATTTCGTTTCCTGTTTTCAGCGAAAATGTACTTTCTGTCATTTACTTACATCTAGTTTCAATTCTCTTGTTTACATTTAAATTGTATGCTCGTATCTTCGGCGAGCGAGAATTAACTTTGATAATTCGATATTTTTATCATAAATTTCCGTATCGGATACCTTTTTACGGATTTCGATATCGCGAGCAGTTCGACCGGGAGACTCGCGCACCCACGAATTCCTCGAGCGGAAAGGGGAATTCACGGGCGAAAGGGTTAACGGATGGCGCGATACTACGGCATAGCGATGGGGCCTGTAACGACCGTATTAATACTCGTGGCATGGTTAGCGTACCCCTCCGGTTTGGAATTCCGGCTTGTGTGTATGGAAATCCATTAGACCCGCTGACAAATCAATAGGCGCGGCCGCCGCTGCAGCGATATGCGAACGTTATTCCTGCCCTGCGCTACCATTAGAGAGAGGCGGACAGGTGGACGATTAAGAGATACCGAAACACGCGCACAGAACCACCATTATCGCGCAAGACGAAGGAGGGGAACGAGAGAGCGAGCGAGCGAGCGAGAGAGAGAGAGAGAGAGAGATTAATATCCTTCGGATCGGATCGCCCGCTACATTGTGCCGATACGGTCCGACGGACACCACCGGCGAACGGCCTGCTATTGACAAATGAACGTGTAATCGACATCCGATATTCGACCGCGCGAGAAGATATAAACGGTACGCTCGCGGGGATGCGAAACCGCACGCGGGTTAATTAGCTTCGCAGATTTTATTAAGATATCGCGAGTGGTCTCGCGCAACGATTCCCGCAACGGTTCAGGATGCATCAACTGCCAAGTGCAGAAAGACTGCTCGCATCTTCCGCTCATTGGAGTGTGTAATGCAATTTCGTCGAATCGCAAGCATTACATAATTATTATTTCATTATTTATCATTGATAGCTCGTTGAACTTAATTCTTTTTTCTCAGCTCCTATTTTAATTCTCACTATTTCATTTTTGTACTTAATGTCTACCGTTGTACGAGACCGTCCTTATCTAGAAACGATAGACGTAAGCCGGCGAGGAGGACTTCCATTTTACGAAGGAGGAAAAGTAAGACGGGCGGTTCATTGCCGCGAGCAGCGCTCGCTTCGAACGAAGACGATCGTCAGCGTGCGCTCGTGACATAACGATTATTTGAAACAACCCGCCGGGCGGAGAATACAAAGTGCGTTCTTAGGTAAATGCGCGATGTCCTCTTTCGACGACAATGGCTGTCCCCTGCAGATACGAAGACAACCCATCGGCCGGCTCCCGTCTTATCGTTATCCCTTTGTGCCCGTTGCTCTTCGTACCGTTTTATCGTGATCCTTGTCGCGCATCATCTATTCTACATCGTATTTCTGTATCTCTGTCTTGAAGAAGGTAATATATATAAAGATTTTATCTTTATAATTTGTAGAATTTGCTATCAATTTTATACATGATCTTGCATATATATGTACGCGTTGCCATTAATTTATGTACACGCGACGTCATCTCGCCCGAGGATTTATATAATCGCGCCATGTCAATTTGCTCACAGGCGGACGAAATATAATCCTCGCGTTCCATACGTGGGTAAGTGAGTCAGAAGTCGCTTAATGCGGCACTGTTACCGGCACGCAAATTGAATCGAGTTACGCGCGATCATCGTCTTAGTCAAGGGGGGTATAAAGTTACGAAAGATTGATTTATGAAATCTCCACGAAGACGATTAATAATCGTAGGGCTCTGCGAACCGATGTAAGATTTTTTCGCGATCTCGCGATTAATCACCTGTTCTCGCGTGCGCGCCAACTGACAATGAATCTTATTGTTGGAAAGTTTTATCCGTCACTCGATATCCCCGCTGCCGATTTTCCTCCGATCGATCGAAACTTTCTCTCCGGTGAATCTAGGAATTTACGTGAATTAAAAACAGGGTGAAACTTTACTCCCGTGAGAATGATGGATGGAATTTATAACTTCTTGATATCGTTCCGGGAACACTCAGAATTTAGACTGCTTTATTACTGCCTTATAAATTCGGGCGTGACTATTGGTTTATTTTTCAAGCGGTGTAAACGCAATGGCGAAACATTATAATACAATATTCATAAAAAGGGTCCGGGGAATAACTCGTTTGGTAAAATATTTTGTTAACATTTTCCTCCATGTCTCAAGCCGCTGCGAGTAATATCAACGTTCGGAGGTAAAGCATACAAAAATTCTGAGGAAAGTAAACTGCGTTATGCATACGGTATGATGTAAAACTATTATTCATTTGTATGTCATAGCGGGTCTTAGAAAAAAATTGTTGGAGCGGAAAATGCTTGACTTAGAAGTTATTTGTGGAAGAAAATAAAAACGTGATTTTAATTTCAAAAATTTCATATTGTATTAACGATTATGTAATTACTATATCATTGAGATGTCTTCTTCAAACAAGCCAGTTGAGATAAAAAGTCGACCGCTACTTTTGCATTAGCCTAATATTCCGAGGGTAAAAGTGTTATCACTGTCATGATCGTGAATGATACGGTCCATACAGCAAAGTTCAAAGATCCGGCGACTTCACAGTTAGACGCAATTACACGATCGAATGGACCGCATAATGGACGGCCAAGTGTTTCGCAGTCCGACCGGGTAATTGAAATCCAGAGATGCCGCCGGTGGGCGCGATTTTATGGGGTTTCCCGGTAAGATCCCGCGCGATGCCCCACCGTCCCCTCGATCGTAAAATCCCCATTGCGCCTACGTGACAAAACCACGAGGCGAATGGCCATGCCCCGTGGCAGCGGGCTATGCAAATAAAATCAGTCGAGCGAGCGTGAGGCGGTAAATTCCGGGGCGCCTAGTGCTTTAAAATCGTCTAATAGCGCACGCTTCCGTCCGGGGGCGGTGTCTCAGTGTTTAGAATACCGTTAGAAGAACGATCTTGCGAAGATTGGTCGAAGCATTTTATGGCTTCTCGCGTTATCAATTTTGCTGAAACTAATCGGGTATTGGAAAACCGAAAGAATGTTTTTACAATAAATTAATACTAATACAGTTTTACTTCTGTTTTTAGAATTACAAAAATTTTTAAATTTTTAAATAATTGAATATCACCTTTCAAAGATTATAGCGACTACTTTTTCAATCAATTCTGATTGTCCATTTAAAATAAAGTCTAACTTTTGATTTTTTGAAAAAACTGAACCGAGTATTAACAATTCGCGTGTGATTTTGTACACGGTACAGCATAAACGTGAATGCGTTTGTACTTGAAACAAAGCTCGCGTTGGGAAGTTTAGAAATTGAAACGTTCGTTAAGCTGTCAAGAATGATAAATTATCGTTGCACTAACGATATTGGTGTGGGATACATGAATATTACTGAACAGTTACGAGACTATTGTAAAAAAAAAAACGGTTTGTTCTTTTCTTATTAAATTAATGCATTAGTTTCACTATTCTAGACTTTATTATGCGTAGCAAAGACAATCGATTATTCTTGAGAACAATCAATTGTGCGGTTTTCTCATTGCGGTTTTATTGCGGTAGTAAAAGGCATGGAGAGATCGTGTGGAAATGTAATTGAAATGTAAAAACCGTGCTCTCCTTCTCGCAGGGCAAAGTGAATTGTCTTGATTCCGCCACGGTTAGATGCAACGTTAATTACGTTTCTCTGTTATCTGCATACTTTTGCATAGCGAAATGCTCCTTTGTTTAATGCAATTTCATTAGTCTTCCGTGAACTTTAACGCGCTGTACATTTTATCCTCCGCTGGGGATAAGCGTGTTTCCCCTTTTATTTGCTTCTTTCTCTCCTCAAAAAGTGGCACTTTCTGACTAACAAAAGTTATCCCAAATCCTGGTAAACTATATTACTGTTGTTAGAAAGGCGAGTAAATAACAATAGTTTCCTGTTAAATTAAAAAAAATATTTCAATAAATATTTGAATAAAAATTTTTTACAACCATTAAGCATTTCTTATATCAAGTAGAATAGACATAATTGAGATTTCATTTATTTATATTAATGGCCGTTAAATCTCGTTTTTCCATTAAATACAAATTTACTTAGCGAAAAGCAAGTTTATTATGTTGCTTGTCTGTTTTTAATTAATTGTGACGATTTTCGAGCATTATAGCTCAAGTGAAACGAGGTTCCAGAGTCGCTTCATCAAGGAACGAAAGGATGCTATAATACGTAAATTTGTCCGCGTATTAAATTAATTACGCGCTTGATTCGTCTTGACTTTTCGCGCCGCTTGATAATGAGTACGTCAAACTATTTGAAATTCTCCTAGACGCGCAGTTATCCCGGCATTTTTGTAGGAGAACGAGTGTCTTCGGTAACGACCACAAGTAACTGCAGTTCGTTCGAGTACGAGGTGCATAACTAGGATGACTTTCATTCGTGGAAAGCTTAATTAACGACTTGATATTTTTGTCATCCGCTATTCTTGAACGTAGACATGAACAAAATTGATGATAGCCGGATAATATCTTCTCTCTACTGAATTGATGAATACTGTATATTGCGTTAATATCTTTCGTAGATATTAGCTTCTAAATATGGGAAATTGATAGTACTGATGCTTACTTTACTATACGTTAGTGTCCAATTTCAGTTGTAATCATTACTGCTTTTCACTTCTTTTCCTTATTATTTTCCCTCTTTATTGTTCCACATGACTTGTGTCTGAGAAACTTAAATTTTAAGATATGCGCTGTATGCACACGCTAACAAGTACCCCAAGGCGCTTATCATTACTTGCGATCGTAGCGGGGTACAATATTGATATAAACATATCGTGGAATTTAAAAAATTCTCCATACCGTTGCCTGTCGGCGCGTTAATTTGATATTCGGTGTATCTTGCCGGCATGTTTGGTCTCGTACGAAGTGAACTTTGACTGCATGCGCGCAGTTATCTGCTACCGTCTCTCGGCGGTGGAAGTGGGTCGAATTTCTAACGAGGCCTGCTGTCTGTATGACATAAACTTTGACGGCAGATATGATTAGCCAATTAGACAGGTCCGTGTGTAAGAGGCGAGTGCCAATATCATGTCGTAACTTCCAGCGGGGAGTTAATAGGAACGTCCTACCAACTCGCCATACTAACCTTAGGACCTCACCTCACGTTCGATTTTATTACGAGTAGCAGTACCGTAGATTTTAACCCAGCGTCGTGAACCGCTCGTTCCCACATTAAACTTTAATCGTTATTGCATAATAACTTTTTCGCAATTATTATGGGGTGGCCGATATTTTTGTCGTTATCTTCAAAACGCGTTCCCATATTAAAATGATCGTCTATTACGTTATAACCATTTATTGAATTATTTTATTATTCACTGCTTATATAAACTTGCTTATTTTTATTATTACTTCTTATTTTGCTATGCGTTAATATCTTTATATCTTTATCACACATAGTAACGTGGTTTAAGACTGGCGAGATCTATTTACTAAAAGGATTTATATTTGCGAATTAGTTTTCGTGTTTAGAAATTATTGTATGAATCAGCAATTCTTGCTGTTCCTTTTTAGGGAAAAAGAGAAAGAGAGAGAAAGAGCGAATTCCTGTTCATTCAGTGGAAGACAATAGATTGGAGAACGTGAATGTACTGTCGTCCTCGCTGAGCGACATTTCACATCGGAACAATGCGTCTACGCGTCGGCAATTTTCCCTTTTCTTTGATGTAGCACACCGTGAACTGGACAAAAAGTCAGATTTCCGCTTACATGATTTTACATCGTAACGTAGCTGTTGCACAGTATTGTCACGATTTACGATGACACGTATCTTAACGCGGACTTATATCACGAAGCAAGCGAGAAATTACTTTATACCGCGATACTTGACAGTTTTAATATTTTATTTCACGATTCATGTACTTTTTTATCTCTAATATAATATACAATATAGGAAAATATTTATACTTGCGTGCATGTGTTAATATTTTATTAATTAAATATTCTTGTGTGATATTTGTGGAATACTTTGTGGAACGCCTCATACGTTACGCAGATGCTGAAGGTCTTTATGAAAAGTTTTCTTAAGGAAACTCGAATGCCGACGGTGTACACTAATATCTTCGCTGTCACGTAAACGCGATCTGCCGACTAAATATCCTTTCGCTGGCGATTTATGCGCCAGCAACAGGTGTCGGAAAGGCGCGACGCGACGGCGATTCAGTTGCATCGCTCGAGAAAATCGGATAAGAACCGGGAAGAGTAGTGAGAGAAATTCGCGACTGGAAATTTTCGGTAAGGGGGCAAGAGAATCGAAATAGAGTAGAGACATCTCGTTAGCCGATGCTTCTTGCGTTTACTATAAATGGTAATCCTGGTTTTTAGAGTGGATCGTGAGGGAAAGAGGGAAGGAAAGACAATGGGGCGAAGACATCCCCCGACGACGAGGAGCTAACGGTTGTTTCGGTCCAAATGGGAAGTCTGATTGCGCTTTTGTTTTCGAATGTCTCACTATCCTTTGTCGTTCTTCGTTTCTCCCCATCCTTACCTGCGTTACTATTATTGTAGTATTATGTGCATCATAGTCTTTTATTGTTAAGGCATAGAAATGGAGAAATTAGCGATTTTTCGTTTACGCCTGCAACTTTAGTTTCTTTTTATTATTTTATACGTAAATGTCCTATACTAGTTAAAACTGATTTTGTTACAAATAAGATAAGACCAATTTATGAATAGTTATGAATAGTTTCGCGGTCGATACGTGTTTAAAAAGGGGCACCTGAGTATATGAGGCTTTTCGAGGACGTGTGAAATATAATACGAAGATTGAAGACACATGGGCAAGTCCGCTTCGTTTGCCCGGCCTGCAACGGTGAAGTGACCCGCCAGACACCCATCAACGCCTTAGACAGACGAGCCCGAGTAATCACCCTCTTCTCACTCTGGTCTGCTTCTTTCTCCGTGTTCTTCACTCTTCCCTCATCTAGCCTGATCTCCCCTTCCCTTTCTCTCTCGACCTGTATTTAATTTTTTAATTCTTTCACGTCTCGTTATTATGATTAGCGTTCAGAGTACATTACAACGAATTGATGAAATAAAGTTCTATCTTAGTCAGAACTAATCTTTAAAAGCAAAAAATTAACAAATAATTCTTATGTCTTATTGGTTACTCTCGCAATACGAAGTGACCCAAGCGAGAAAACTAGTTAGCATCGCGAAAAAGAGGCAACAATACTTCCAGATTTTTGAGTCTCGCTTTAACACGCCTTCTTTAACAGTGGACAATTTTATTTTTATTATATAATTTGAGTGAGAAATTAAAAGGATGCAGATTCGAAGTTTTTTTTCAGACAATATTACAAATAATTTTTCATAAAAACTTGATAGTAAAAATATTTTTTTCCTGTTTTCTCTGAGCTCTCTTTTCACGAAACATAATTAGAATGATTGAAACTAAATCATTTTCTTGACAATTCCATTTTGTTTTAGGATAAAAAAGAAAGAATCTATGTCCCCATCCACATTTGTCAGTTTGTCTAAATGCCATAAAAGTGGGCGATTTTTCAGACCGTGAAGTCGGGCAGGCGCCACTTCGTCTAGAACAAAACCTCGAGGCGAATGCACGCGTTGCATTCTTCTCGTATGTAGGCTAGTAGTAACTTCCGCCTGTTCTCTCCTCTTCTTCCTCCGCGTCTCTATCCCCAATTAGATGTTACATTTTGTAATTGTTTCCTCCAGACCCCGCACGCTGAAGTTAATTATTCAGATCCGTTATGTTCCCGTTCGCCTTAACTTGCTAGGAACGAACACGCGGAATGTGATGCAGGCCGCGTCGCGCGCATTATGTCATTATCATTACCTTTAACAAGCATCTCGTCCAATAATTAGCACCGTGCGTCAAGTAGCATGAAACTGACGGAAAAGCTGCATTCGAACGATTAATTGCGATGTGAGAAAAATCGTAACAGATCTCGACACGTGATTTGTTAAAAATATTGGCAAATCAATAAACAAAATCACTAATCAGATTCTTTCTATAAAGAAAGATAATATAATTTATTGACAGATATATGTAAATTTACAGATTTTAGTATAGAAAAACGTGCATGTTTCTAGAATAATTTATTTGTTGAAGAGTTGTCGAGACTATGCTTTCACGCAACATGAGAAATTATTTAAGCGGCGTATAATTTAAAGGCAGAGAATAAGTCGTGTCTCTCCTCTATGTTTTCGTATATTTATCCTTCGCCAACCGATGAAATACAACCGTGTATCAAGATTTTTTACAAAGATCAAAGAGCGTCTTCTCCGATAGTCCCTCTCGTGGGTGTCGTCGATATACGCATCGTTGCAGATATTAATCTAACTGCCTAAGCTCGTGCCTAAGCTTTACGATCCAGTTTCGGGAACGTAGGCGAACCAGACACGAGCATTATTCGCATACTCGCCCATCATTGTACTAGGAATTGCAACTAATAAGGGCATCGACCTGAGAGATGCTCTCAACTTGGAGCTTAGCACGCAATTAACGCTAAATGCTTAATCTCATCTATTATTGGCCTCGAATTAAAAAAAAATTAAATTAAAAGTATTAATCATAAAACATAGGTAGACATTTAAAATATATTCAAATTGTAAAAATAAAATATATAAATTAGAAATTTATATTAAGATTGAAAATTAAGCGAAAGATCAGTGGACTCGCTAAAATTTGAAAATCATACGTTGGATAAATAAAATTTAAAATCTGTATTTTAGATTAGTAAAATATATTTCCAGATTATTTAAATGTGTTTTACAGGAATACGAAGCTTTGTAGAGAGATAGGTAGATAGAGAAAAAAAAGGGAGAACGAGGCGATAAAAAAAGTTACACGTTTGCCGTAACTTTGTTCCTTGCGATCGACGATTCGCCGTCGATGCGGTTTTCCGGAAATAATATCGGAAATACGTGACGCGCTTATTTCAAGCGACGACGCTTAAAACCCACCTCATCGAGAGTGTGGGCGAACTTTTAACGTGCTGTTTTTCTTGTTTGTTTCAGGTAAGCCACCTTCCTTCCTTTCTTCCTTCCGGTCGGTTCTTCTTCCGGAACTTTCATGGTGCTTTCTTTACCTCGGTTCTCCAAAGTATATATACCTATATATGGCCGGCCCTCGGGTAAGTTATCGTATCACGAAGTTTCCTGCACTTTCCCCTGCCCCTTTACCTCTATCTCTGAACTTTAACACGCCACACCGTTCTGTTTTATTAAACTTTTGATAGAAAATCGTGATCAGTGATATTAACGATAGTTATGACGACTCTCGAACAAGCGAGAGAAAAAGAGAGAAGCACGTCGAAGGGGGTATTCTACCTGAGTTATTATTAACCCTCCGACTTCGAAGTATTTCTTTAGACCCCCTGTACACAATGTTGTTGCTGGAGTTCAGTTCTTGTTTATTAAGCAAGATAAAATGCTGGGCTTAACTTATTTATATTCCGCAAACGAACTTGCCGGAATTGAATCAGAGGGCCATGAATAGAGATACTGTTCGTTACTATGCATTCTCTCGGTGGCGTTATTAAATAAGGAAGATTTCTAAAGAATCGCAATGAATCCGCGACGTAAAAAGTAAAGATTCCGGTGATCCGCGTCGGATATTCGAATCTCGCGTGAAATGAAAAATCCGTTATTACCGATGAATTTCACTTCAATTGTAATAAGGCGCAAACGAACGTGGAAATTGCCTCTTCATAAAAGTATAAGAGAGTTCATTCTTATATTAATATTGAAAATTAACGAATATGATTCCATTCGAGGCGATTGGAGTTTTTAATCGTTAATTATATGATCGTATAATTGGATGCGATTAAGCACTTTGATTGTAATCGTTAATTTTCTCGCTTTAATTTAATTCTACCTAGACTCAGATGAAGAGAATCTGACACGTGTGTGTGAGACTCAGGTCCTTAATCACAGTATGTCGTTATAATGTCGCACTTCCTTCCAGCGCTTTGTAATCCGCTCATAATGACTGCGTCACAATTTAGCGTCGCGCCCAATTAATGACGGATTAAATGAGCATCGGTATCACACGTGACACGTAATCGCGTTGCCACTCATATTATTAGCGAGTGTCTATTGATTACGCCGGGCATGGCGTTATTTTGTTATAATTACGTTAATCCCATCATCGATTAGTCATTCAATTAATCGATGCGATTTAATTGGCGTATTTGCTTATTATACAATTTATCTATCCTTTCTTTAACTCGTTACGAAATTTTTTAGAATTATCTTTGATGATGATATTGATTAATTAAATTAGTATAATATTTTGTTCTCGCGAAATTATTCGTCGATTTCTCCGTTCGTTTCCGTTGTTAGGCTACTGACAGAAACGCCGGGCACTTGCTATGTAGTTTCGCGAGAGTTACTCTAATGGCGGTCAGAACTGCAGAATTGCGACGTGCTCGAGGGCTTGCTAATCGGGGGATAATTGCATTCTCCGACCTCCGGCCCAAACAGTAATCTGATTCCACAGCTGGCCGTCTTGAGTCGGTCATATCTTTTGCTAGAAGCTAGAGAGAATTCGTCTATACGAACTTTGTGCGTGTGAGTGGAATAAAATTCGATCGAATATAATTTGCTAGGATTTATTTTTTATTGCACATTAAACTTGTTCTAATTTCACAATTTGGCAAAGAATACATATAATCTATCTTAACATATTTTCCCCGCGTATTTCTCAATTTATTTAGTTACATATATAATATATTAAAAATTATGATTTTCATGTTAAAATCTCATAAATGGATTAAATTTAATCCCAAATTTTATAAGATTAATTTTATAATACTGCGGTAAAAGTTCTGACACGTGGTTGGAGCTTGAATGTCAACTGCAGTAAGTCGATCAACGTCGATGTTGGTCCGGAGCACGTATCGTGGTTTCTGGCGCGTCCTCGTGGTCCCTATGATTCATCAGAGGAGAGCCGAGGTGCGAAGGGGTGATGAGGCTGTGTCTCGTTATTGCGAGACTTGATTAACTACAACTTAATCGCCGCTATACACGTGACAATGAGGGTCAAGTCCTTATCGGAATATTGTTACGACAGGAAATACTAACGCAATTATCTTCATGTGTCATATATTTTCCGAATCGCATTTTGTATTAAAACGCCTACTAAACAACAAGATTTATATCTCGATTAAAATTAATAACAAATTGCAATTTAATTTAAATGATACATATAATTTAATGATATAATTTTCAGATTTTGGAATTTTTTACTTCCGTATGTTATTATTTCACGAAATACAATTTTTTCTCCCTTCATATATATATTCTCACAAACTTCTTCTCTCACAATACTTAATTAATATTAAATAGTAGAACTCCTGTAAAATGTATTTTAATTACAAATTAATAATAAATTATCTCAATCGCGTGAGACTGAGAGAAAATAGCTTTTATTATTAATTTATTATTTAAATGCAATTTGCATTGCAATGCTTGGATAAATTAAGTATTGTAAAAGGATATAGAAGAGAGATTATTTATTTTTTTAAATAGAATTTAAAACTTAACACACACTTGATACACAAAAGTTCCAAATCTGTTTTTAAATATATTTAAGAATATAATTTTATTGATATTTGGATATTTTCACAATATTTACAAATATCTTGTATCATAGTATTTTTGTTTGTGAAGAGCAGTACATATTTTCATACTTTTGAGAAGCTGTTTTTGGGATTACGAGAATTAATATACTTGTAACGAGATCTGAAGCTTGATTCTGTCTCGTCGGTTTAATATATATATCTATGTAAGTTTATCAGTGTGTGCTCGAACTAGATTCAATTAGGGACAGCGTGTATATACTCGTGTGCTCATCGATATTCATCCCGCGGCTAATACCTGCACGCCTCTCGATGGCGTGTAGCGTGCATAAGAAACAACATAGTACTGTATGCATTACTCTGTGAATCCGTGTTAACATTACAACAGAATATTCAGGAGACAACTTTCCCTTTTAATACATAATAAATGATAATTGAATCTGTCAGTTTTTATTATACACAAGCCTACATTTCATATTAATAAATAAAGTTTGATTTTTGTAATTAATTTTTTTGTGGCATTTTGCGCAGCCGAAAGATATATTTTTCATAATAATAGAACAAAATAAATGAAAAAAAAGTACGCGATAAATCAAATTAGTGCTCGCAAATTAAATAACAAAGAAAATTATAATAAATACTCAAACGCGATTTCGCTACTGTGAAAATATCTCGAATATTTACTGCGTGTATTTTTTAAAAATTGGTTATTTAATAGAATACATTTTTTACTCCTTGTCTTGATTAGTATTCATTTTGCGACTAATAATATGGATTTTGACAATGGCGGCGCATGCATAAGAAACAGCGTGGTGTACGTGGTCTATGCATTATTCCGCGAATTCGTGTTAACATCACAAAGACTTGATAACAGGGCACCCAGAGCAGAACTTCCTTTACGCGTCTCTATCGTCACGTTTAAACCACGACCGGCGTTTGCGGTAAATCACTTATTAAGAACCAACCCTCGACTAACGAGAATGTAAAGCAGTGATATCCGCGGTAAGTATATGCGCATAGTAATCGCGCGCGTCGAGATTAATGGCGTCTAACGAACTGATTTGTAACATTGTTGTATCAAGCGGAGATAATTGAGCGCGATACATCCGCCGCGTACGCATTCGTGTAAACAGTGCACCGCGATAGATAAATTATCGATGTACTGCGCCGACGTACGAGATATTCAGCTGGCTTGTTAATTGACTACCGCCACTAACGTGGCTTATCAAGACAGAACAAGGTACTACTGTATCTAACCATCTAGTCATCGCGTTTAAATTATGCAACGAGATAGATAATCCTGCAATCGAATGGATCGTATATCTTTTGAATATGCTATTGAAACCTCGTAGCTTTAGAGATCAAGATTAAACATTATGAAACGGCAAACTCGATCCTGTTTTAATTATAATATGTTGATAAAAGCACGACGAGCATTTAAATGAAATGAACAATATGAGAAATTATTGTGATTTTTATATTTAAGACTAGCTTAGACAATTTCAAATATTAGTTTATATCTATTTATTTGAAAAAATTATAAATATAAAAAACAAAAATCTTCTATCTTCAGGTAAGCCTCTCTATAGCATATCTTGGAGATTGTAGAACCAAAAATTTTAACTTAATTAAAGTGTTGAGATTACAAAAGTTTTCGAATTATAAACAGTTAAAATTGATTAGCGATATTATGTAGAGTTTGTGCATTGAAGTTCATAACTATGTATATTAATTTGTTTTTAATTAATTAAGCACAAATGATATAGATTTTTATTGATTGATTTTGTCTTTTGGTTTTTTATGTACAGAATATTACATATACTATATC